>JALMQS010000030.1:2246761-2273835 GCA_024734495.1 Forficula auricularia | reverse complement strand
CAGTAGCAAAAGCTGCAGCATGTAAGCTTGGCTTTCTTTTCCGAACCCCACTCAACTCCTTATATTATACAAGGCTCAAATTCCCCCCTGTCTTGAATATTGCTCGCATTTGTGGAAAGGAGCCTCCAAGTATTCTCTTAATACCTTAGATGCAATTCAGAGGCGAGCTATCAGACTGATAGGCGATCCTACATTAACTGACACTCTCGACTCCCTAGCCCATCGTAGATCTGTCTCCGCCCTTTCCCTTTTTTATCGATATTACCATGGCTTTTGTTCTGACGAAATAAAATCGATAATCCCACCAAAGGCTTCATTTGCGCGAAATACAAGATTTTCTAAAATTCAACACCCATACGCGCTTAAACTAGATACTAATCGAACAAACGCATTCGCCAATTCATTTATCCCTATGACGTCTAGAGACTGGAGCTCTCTTTCCCCGACCGTCTTTCCAGCTACTTATAACCTTAAATCTTTCAAGACCAGCATCCACAGATACCTTCGACTGCTACCCAATCCCTAAATCTCCCCTTATCTTCACGTTACAAGGGTCCAACACGGACTTCAGAGGTTGTACCATCTTGGTGCAACTTCTTCTTGTATCAATATCATTATAAAAAAGGAAAAAAAAAAGAAAAAAAAGACCACTCTATACATTTTGAAACTGGATTAAATTTGATACAATTCAAACAAAGTTTCATCTTAAATGGATAATGGTAACCCGTGTCTTTATGAGGATGAACTTTTGAAAACTAATATTTTGCAAAAATCGCAGTTTTTCCTTCATAAAATGAAAACCTATCTCATTCACTAGAAATTGTGTTGACTTGAACGTTTACCTGAACCACTTTTTTTGTTAAAACTCTTAGATTTATTGATATCGAGCATTTTCCATGACAGGTTCAGTTTTTTCAAAAAATTGCAGTTGTTCCTTTATAAAATGAAAACCACTCATCTTAAAAAGTTGATTTCTGACTCATTCTCTAGGAGATATCATTGCCTTGAACGGTTACTTGGACTAATTTTTTGATAAAAGTCTTAGATTTATAGATATCCAGCATTTTCCATGACACTTTTGAGGGTTCGGATCATATCCTGTCCGGAAAATGCTGGAAATCTATAAATTTAAGAGTTTTATCAAAAAAATGGCCCAAGGAAACGTTCAAGGAGACGTTCAAGTAAACAAAATTTCCTAAAAAATGCGATAGAAATCAAGTTTCTAGGATGAATGGTTTTCATTTTATGAAGGAAAAACTGTGTTATTTACGAAAAGTTGATAGTTTTCGAGTTTGAACCCTTCAAAAAGAAATTTAAGAAATTTGTTTCGAGACATTAAAAAGAAAATATATATTTCAAACTCTCTATAAGATGTACTATTTAAATGAGTTTACTTTTTTGAAAATTAATATTTTTTTTCCCTTGAAATTCTCAAGCAAGTTTGTAAGGGTCCCCCCTTGTATCAACTACCCTTCAAATAGAGGCTTGAAAAACTAATTTTTTTCGAGATATTCAAACGAAAATATATAATGTACTATTTAAAAGGAGTTTGATTTTTTGAAAATATAATTTTTTTTTCACCCTTGAAATACTCAAGAAAGTTGATAAGAGACCCCCCTTTGTATAAACTACTCTTAAAAAAAATTTGGTTTTTTGACAAAAATTTTTAATGGTGATATTTAAAAAAAATATATATATATTTTCAATTCTCTAGGACCGTCTGATCCCAAATATACTAAATATTCTAAAATTTGGATATTCCAAATTTTTTGTTAAAATCAGAAATTTCACAAGCCTTGCCATTTTTTCGTTTTTCAACAAAATTTTTTATAGATATTTCAATTAAAATATATTTTTAACAATACTCTAGGACCGTCTGATCCCAAATATACTGAAATTTCGATAATTTGAATATTTCAAATTTTTTGTCAAAATCAGAAATTTCACAAGGCTATAATAGCCTTGCCATTTTTTCGTTTTTCGACAAAATTTTATTTTGAAATATTTCAAATAAAATATATTTTTTCAATTCTCTAGGACCGTCTGATCCCAAATATACTAAAATTTCTATAATTTGAATATTTCAATTTTTTTGGCAAAATCAGAAATTTTAATTATCTAGGACCGTCTGATCACAAATATACTATATTTTCAAACGAAAATAAATATTTCAAATTCTCTATAAAATATATAATTTAAAATGAGTTTAGTTTTTTTTTAATTAATATTTTTCTCAAGCAAGTTCATAAGGGTCCCCCCTTTGTATCAACTACCCTTCAAAAAAGTCTTTAAAAACTAACTTTTTTCGAGTTATTCAAACGAAAATATTTATTTCAAACTCTCTATAAAATAAACTATTCAAAATGTGTATACTCACCCATCAATAACTATTCATTGTAAGTTAAATGTTTTTCTCCTCTATTTGATTTCTCATAATTGTGTTATGTGTTAATTATTTTGTAGACCCTGAAGAAGGAGAGAAAAGGTCTCCAAAAAGTCGGTATTTGAATAAAAAAAATTGAATAATTTGGACTGCCTTTTATCTTTCATTATAACCTACTTATTATACTATTTAAAATTAGTTTAATTTTTTGAAAATTCATAATTTAATTTTTTTGTTAATTCTCAAGTAAGTTAATAATACCCTTTGTATCAACTAACCTTCAAAAATATGCTTCAAAAAATAATTTTTTTAGAGATATTCAATAGAAAATACATATTTCAAACTCTCTATATAATACTATAATATTTATAGTTTAGTTTTTTGAAAATTAATATTTTTTTTACTTTGAAATTCTCAAAAAAGTTGATAAGGGTCTCCGCTTTGTGTAAACTACCCTTCAAAAAATGTCTTCAAAAACTAATTTTTTTCAAGATATTCTAAAGAAAATATATATTTCAAACTCTCAATAAAATGTACTATTTAAAATCAGTTTAGTTTTTTGAAAATTAGTATTTTTTTCGTTTGAAATTCTCAATTAAGTTGATAAGGGTCCCCCCTTTGTATTAACTAATTTTCAAAAAAGTCTTCAAAAACTATTTTTTTTTTCGAGATATTCTAAAGAAAATATAAATTTCAAACTCTCTATAAAATGTACTATTTAAAATGAGTTGAGCTGAAGACTATTAAAATAGTAATAATACAACAAGTATATCTTTTATACTCTTTATAAAATATAATTTTTAAAATGAGTTTAGTTTTTTGAAAATTAATGTTATTTCCCTTGAAATTCTCAAGCAAGTTGATAAGGGTCCCCCTTTGTATCAACTACCCTTCAAAAGAATTTTACTTTTTCGAAAAAAATTTTATAGATATTTCGAATAATATATATTTTTTCAATTCCTTAGAACCCTCTGATCCCAAATATACTAAAATATCTATATTTTGGATATATCAAATTTTTTGGCAAAACCAGAAATTTCAATTATCTACATATTTCAAATTAACTATAAAATATACTATTTAAAATGAGTTTAGTTTTTTTTTAAATTAATATTTTTTTTACCTTGAAATTCTCAAGCAAATTGATAAGGGTCCCCCCTTTGTATCAACTACCCTTCAAAAGCATTTTCGTTTTTTGACAATTTTTTTTTTTCAGATTTCAAAAAAAATAATTTTTATATAAAAAAAAAAAAACGGCTTCAAAAAAAAAATAAAATAATAATAACTCAAAAATAAAATAAAATCCACTAAAAGGTATAAAACAATTATCCTATTTAGCTACAACTAAACGACGAAATATTAACATGAAATCACTTTTTGAAGTCGGTGCCAAACATGTACATTTTATAAATCGAACTCCACTGATTTTACTTAGTTTGGCTGGTAAGCTCGCTTATATAGTTTGTTTAGCACCGACTTCAAAAAGTGATTTGTTGTTAATATTTCGTCGATTAGTTGTAACTAAATTAGATAATTATTTTATACCTTTTAGTGGATTTTATTGATTTTTGAGTTATTATTAATTTATTTGTTGCATTTAATTTTTTTTGAAGTCGGTTTTTTATTTTTTTTATAAAAATTATTTTTTTGAAATCTGAAAAAAAAATTTGTCAAAAAACGAAAATTCTTTTGAAGGGTAGTTGATACAAAGGGGGTGGAGGGGGGAGGGGGTTAGAAATTAAAAATCTAGGCCATTTGAGCAAACTCAACCAAATTTTGTATACATAATGTGGGCCCCCAGAAGTCTAAAAATGCAAAAACTAACCCCCTCCCCCTACAAATGTTTATAAATGATTTTATTAAATATTAAAAATAAGTGGGGGGCCAGGTTGTATGGTAAAGTCAAGTGGATGGCCACACCAGAACACGTCAGCTTATTTTCGTTTATGAAGTGAAACTTCTAAATGAGTATTTCGTTTCATTGTTTCCCGCTTATGGCTGTAAAGGCACCCCAGTGGAATTTGTGTGTGAAAACATTTGACACGTTACTTTTTTGAATAATCAATGATCAGTCGCAGTTAACGTGATCAGAGCTAACTTTAAATTGGAAATTAATTTATGGCAAATTTGAATAACGATTAAATATAATAAAAGCTTTTTTACAAGTTAAAGCTAAATATATTGATACACCATTATTCGCTATGTATATATTTTCAGATTATAGATAACAATATTTTAATATACTTAGCTATTCCTGAAATTTCATCACTTTTTGAGATTCAGATACAACTATTATTATTTCACTTTAATGTCATTCAGTTTGTCTAGTTTTTAGGCTAAATATATAAAATCACAATATCTAAAAAAAATCACTGATTAACAAAAGAATACTTTTTAAGAACTCGTTAATTTTTTAGACAAATGTATTATCTTTTCTTTAAGGCTATATTTACTTAAATGGAAAGCATATGTTAATGCATTCAGATTAGTTTTCGAGTTCTTCAAATTAAAAAGTAACTAGATATCTTGAAATTTTTAAAGAGGAGATGAGATATCACGATGTCTTTTTTCAAATCAAGACATTCATGTCAGTTAATGAATAGTTAGGAAAGGGTGTGCCTTAGTTCAAAAATTCATTAAAGCAAAGCGAGAAATATAAATTCACCTGATGATATGGAAATCGGTTGTAGGCAGCTTAGGAAAACATCGGGTCGTTTGCGTCTCCCTAATTACCTACCTCTAAAATTTCATCATCCCAGAGCACAATAAAATGACTGTCATCAGATGCCTTGGACCAAGTCATGCCGAAAAGCAAAGAGATCTGTCTTTTGTAAAGGAACGATGGCTCATCTTTTTGATTGTTGAACCGAATGTTCGGTGGCTGTGATGTTTGGGAGCTGAAGAATTTCGGCTGAAAGCACTTAGGTTAGCTTTAGTTTAGGAGATATACGATTTAAACTGTGATTCGGAAGTCATTACAAATGATGGTCCTGGTAAAAGATGCTTCAAAAATCCTTGAAAAATACTACATAAATTGAAATGAGAATGATTAATTCTATGTTACAACTAGTCAAAGGTAAATAAGCTGACGTGTTCTGGCCATCCACTTGACTTTACCATACAACCTGGCCCCTAAAATTGTTTATAATCATGTAGGGTAGGGGGGTTAGTTTTTGCATTTTTAGACTTCTGGGGTCCGACTGATTATGTATACAAAATTTGGTTGAGTTTGGTAAATGGCCAAGATTTTCATTTTTTGATCCTAACCCCCCCCCCCCATTTTGGGCGGTTAGTTTTTGCATTTTTAGACTTCTGGGTTTCCACTGATTATGTATACAAAATTTGGTTGAGTTTGCTCAAACGGCCTAGATTTTTAATTTTTAACCCCCCCCCCCCTCCAGACCCCTTAATTTTGGGTCGATATGCACCAAAATCTAATCAGCTCTTAATCTCAATGGACCAAAACTACGTGTGAAATTTGGTTTCGATATTCCCACTAGTTTTTGAGCTAGCTCGTCCACAAAAATTTGGTAATGCACAGACTAACGGACACCCAACCAGACAGACTAACTAACAGACATTTTGACAAAACAATTATTATCTCGAAAAATATAATTTTTTCGATGTTCTCTTATTAGGGCTTTTTTGTAGAGCAAAATGCCATTATTTCGCTCAATTTTTTTAATCAAAATAGTTTCAGCCGTTTTTGAGATATTTCGAAAAAAAGAAGGAAAAAAAACACTATTTTCATGCACGATTACAATACTTGACCATACCCTGTATGGTAAAGTAAAATAAACTTCATTTGGGAAATTTAGAATATTTGAAACTAATCATAATCGTACGTAAATGTTCAGTGGTCATACACAAGTTACAAGTAATCACAGTTAATCAGTGTTGTCGTTGATTTTATTGTTGATTCTCAACAGTTGGGTTCGCTTAACGCACTCACTGATACATTTCTTTTTGTAGTTCAACATGTGTATCTTCTATACTACTAGAATTTTTAGTCTTTGATATTAGTACTATTTTTCAGATATTTTTCTTTTGATCCTGTTCTTTATAATAGTGCATTTTTTTGTTGTTGTTAACAAAGATCTTGCATATTTAAAGAAACGGTTCCGACCCTGTGGCAATCGAGTCATGTCGCATGTATCCACTTTCAATTAGATTTGAATGGGGGATTGTGAAAGTTGCGGCGCTCTAAATTGGCAGAAGCTGACTAATATGGTTAATTGTCTGTATACAGATAAATAATTAAGGTACTTTGAGATGTAAAGGGTTGCGTCATAGTATTTTTTTTATTTTTATGATAATGATGAGAGAAGGAGTTACACCAAAAAGCTGCAACCCCTAAAGGCCTGGGTTGGCCCCTCCATCGTGAAAAGAAGAAGAAAGAATTTTATGGGTTGGGCGGGGGTCGAAGGTATCTGTGGATACGGGTCTTAAATAGCTGAAGGTTATAAGTCGCGGGAAAGATGGTGGAGGTAGAGTCTCTGGAGTTCATAGAGATAAAAGAGTTGGCAAAAGCGCTTGTTCGACTTTTATCCAATTTGACAGCGAAGGGGTGCTGAGCGTTAGAAAACCGCGTGTTTCTCGTAAAGAGGGCATTAGGGGGATAATTGATTTCAGCTCGACAGAACGGACACCGTGATAGTATCTGTAGTACAGGGAAAGGGCAGAAACGGTTCTTCGGTGAGCCAGGGAGTCGAGTGAGTTGGTTAGAGCCGGGTCTCCTATTAGTTTAATTGCTCGCTTCTGAATTGCATCTAGTGTAGCAAGAGAATGCTTGGAGGCACCCCTCCACAGATGAGAGCCATATTAGTAGTATTCCTTTAAATAAAACTTCATTGACCGTCTTTAGTCCTTACAACTTTTTTCTGCTTTCATTTTTTCACTGCCCTTAAATCTTCAATTTTTCAAAAACTATCTCCTTAAAAGATTTTTGTTCTAGAATGCAATGGTGAATAGTCAATTTCAATTTATAGGCATTGCACTTTCTTGAGTCCTTATCATAAAAAATCGATCGAGGAGGTAAATAATTATTCCGATTTTCGAATAGCAGCAAAGTTTAAAATCAATTCCAAAGTTGTTTTCCAACAAAGTGCTTAATGAATAAATAATTCATGAATGATAAAATGTTATCCTGGAATTTGTGTTTTCCCATAATTTGATTCCCTCTCGCCAGTCTACCTTTATTTATTTATTTCTCTGTTGATGACCACAATCCCTTACCATAGCAATAAACTTTTACAAATTTTTTTCTAACATGCTAACCCTTTTTTTGCCTATGTCTCAAGGTCATCATTAAACACACTCGTGCCTGCTATTCTGTATTTTTTTTTTGTCGATCTATATCTAATGAAAACATATTAGACGAAATGTTACCTTTTAAGATTCTGGGGACATTTACAGTGAAGAAATTCCTTTGAAGATTTTTATGGACTTGGGTGGGGGGGGGGGGGGGGAGAAGTTAGGCTAGCTTATCATCGGAATGTCCAGATTTGCCACTTCTCTCTTCTAAAATATCTATATCTTGCTTGTTGAATCGTTCAAAGAATTAAACAATCAAATCAAATCTTATAATATCTTCTTCATTTTCTTCTCAAGCTATCCTCTTTTTTAAGCTTTGACAGTTCTTATGAAGAATGCCCTATTGACAATAATGTCTTAAGAAAGCTGTTCACTGGGGTGGTTTTGCATTTCATTGGCATAAGACGCAAACGATGAACATTTTCTGACAGAAATGGGAATAGATCCCGAGCCAAGGAGTTAAACAACGATCACTCTTGTGACTCACTATATATTGGTCTCTTCACTAATATCTATATAAATAAATATAAAACTATAAAGTTGGTAGTTTTCAAAAGTTAACTTGTCCTACTACCAAAACGTGTATTTTGTATCAAATCATCCGCCCAACTGTCAGCGAATTTATATAGTAGGTATTAGATTTTTAAGACGGCTCCCTTAAAATCCTTTATTTACTGACAGGACTTATAAGTTCCGCCAGTTTTCTCATGGCACTGTATAAATTTAAACGCTTTGAGTCCAATTCTATGAAGTTCGTTCTTCAATTGTTCGATGGTTTTAAATAATTTTGTAAATAAAGGGTTTAATTTATACAGTTCCCTGAGAAAACTTTCGGGACTTATAAGTACCGTGAGTAAATAAAGGGATAAGGTGGAGTGTGACAATTTTTAATTGACACAATATTCTTCAAAGTTTGCCTTCCAGTTTAGTGATCGAAGTGAGTATGGCATGATAAGTATTTATCAAAAATTAGGGTTATTAATAATTATTTTGATTATTTATGTCCATCGATTAAATTAATAAAGTTGTTGTGGGGGAATAAGGACAATAGCTTATGCAAATAATTTTTATTTTCTCCCAACGTTTCGTCAACTTTGTTGACTTCCTCAAGGCTCTAAAAAATGAAAGGCCTCAATCAATACATATTATAACGATTTCAAATCAAAAACAAACTTTGATCTCAAAACCACTTCAATACATACAAAAAACAAATCAACACACACAAAAAACTCATTTTACATACCAAATAAATGAACTTCTTTGCATATTTGTCATTTTATCAATATTCATTCTTAGCAAACACATATAGGCCAGTCATCAAACAGATTGAAAATATTTTCTTTTTTAAATCTTAAAATATCTTTCTTTGTACTTTTCCGAGGGGTGAACCGCGACCTAAAATCGTGTACACCTACTTCCACTTAAACTTTCATGTCCAAGTAGAAGACAATAGATGACAATAGATTATTTAATGAATTCCAAAGTAATTCCAAATAATTCCAAAGACGGTGTACACCTAATTCCAATCGCGGTTCACCCCCCGTTCTTTTCTATATATACATTTATATTATTTTATTTTTTCTCAAAAACGAAAAACACCAGAATCACACAAAAATAAAATAACCAAAGAGCAAATTGAACAAACAAATTTTAAATACAATTCCACCCATAAAATCAATTTTTTTTCCCCTCCATTATTATCTTAAAATTAAAAACCAAAACTCAAAACCACATTATATATACTTCTTAGTTTTTATAAATGACAATAGCCAATCTATTAATTATAGCGCCAAGTTATAATTTATCTCACCTAACAAATACTTTTTTTATCGTTGTATTTTTTTATTTTTGTGTGATTCTGGTGTTTTTTCGTTTTTGAGAAAAAATAAAATAATATAAATGTATATATAGAAAAGAACAAAGAAAGATATTTTAAGATTTAAAAAAGAAAATATTTTCAATCTGTCTGATGACTGGACTGATATGTTTGCTAAGAAGGAATATTGATAAAATGACAAATATGCAAAGAAGTTCATTTATTTGGTATGTAAAACGAGTTTTTTGTGTGTGTTGATTTGTTTTAGTATGTATTGAAGTGGTTTTAGGATAGATTTTAAGGAATTTGGTGTTGGTACTTGGTGAAACATTTTTTAAAATTATTGGATAAAAAATACTTGGTAGGTTTCAACTCAATGTGAAACCTACCAAGTATTTTTTATCCAATAATGGTTTTAGGATCACAGTTTGTTTTTGATTTGAAATTGTTAAAATATGTATTAATTGAGGCATTTCATTTTTTAGAGCCCTGAAGAAGTCAACAAAGTTAACGAAACGTAGGCAGAAAATAAAAATTATTTCCATAAGCTATTGTCCTTATTTCCCCCCAACAACTTTATTAGTTATTAATAATCTGAAAGATTATTGCAGGCTGGACCACCAATGATGAAATAAGAAAATTGTTTTTATTTTTATTTATTTATAACCCTTATTTATTTATACACCCCCCCCCCCCCCCCTCCCAACCAGAACAATTTCAAAATGAATATTCCCACATGATAACATTTTCCGATAAATAATCAAACTGAGTGCCAATGCCTCAGCGAGAAAATCAGGGTCGTCAAATTAACTTGAAAAATTGCCAAAGGGATGTGGAATTATATCTCTGAATACATTTTTGAAAAAAAATGTTTCAATTTTTTTTGAATGGGACAAATTGTATTTTTACAATTAAAATCGGAAAGGCTGAGACAAATGATAATAATAATAATATTAATAGAGAGGATTACCTAAGTATTTGAACAAACTTTTAGTATACCTACCATATTCTATGTTTGATTCTTTTTGTAACTGGAAAGATAATTAATATTAAAAAAACTAGTCTGAGTGTGTTTGTTTGTGTCCACCGACTGTTATTTCAATAATAAACATTTTAAATTAAAATAATAATAACAATAATTTTATAAATTAATTAGATAGAAGCAGGTCTGCGGAAGTATGTTTTCGCGGAAATTCAGTAATTTTTTAATTAATATTTTATTCATTTTCTCATCAGCCTAAATTCTCTTGTGCACACTTAGATATATAAAGTTTTTAAGCGTTTATCTAAAAATATGATGAATTTAAAAAAATAATTCAAGTTTAAAGCTGTTTTAAAACAAATTGAAGACATTATATATATGTTTAGAAACACCTGAGATTTTATTTTCAAAAAAGTTTCATACAAAATTTTAAAATGATACAACTACCTTAAGACATTTTTCAGAAGTGGGAAAATAAAAGACACTTGTGAAATAGTTTTCTTCATTAATTAATTAAACCTTATGTTAAGTTAATTAGCAATGACGAGAATAGGATGATCATCACGGCTATTTCACGTTAGTTATTCTATTCAGCTGGGAATGTTTGAATCGCTTGTAATTTCCCTTAACGAAAGGAACAGGTTTGTTTCCGATGTGAGTGGGAGGGACGGACAGACAGCCCGAAGCTGTCCAAATGTTTTTCTGGACAACCAAGAAGGAAGAAATGTTCTTAGAAAATGGATTATGGATTATGATTGCCTTGGAGAAGCAACTAAACGAAAGACAGGGTCACTGCTATTCACACTTTCCAAAAGAAAGAAAGAAAATTTCGTATAATCAATAACCATCAGCAGCAAATGATTTCGAATTACTGCAATTGAATTTTTCATCCTTAGAAAAACATTTCATTAGAATCTCTTCTGTCAAGTTGTTAGAGATGAAGGACACCATCGCCTCAACACAATAGACCTGGTGTGAACAACAACGATAATTTAACTTACCCCTCTTTTATAACAGATCAACATTAATTTAATTAATTAATTAAAAATAAAAATAAAAATGTAATTATGAATATAATAATAATTTGCTAAAATGAATGAAAAGATATGCAGATTTTAAATAGGAAACAAAATAATAATTATAATAAAAAATAAGCTGACGTGTTTTGATGTGACCATCCACTTGGCTTTACCATACAACCTGGCCCCTCACTTATATTTAATATTTAATAAAATTATTTATAATCTTGTAGGGGAAGGGGGGGGGGTAGTTTTTCCATTTTTAGAATCCTGGGGGCCCACTGATTATGTATACAAAATTTGGTTGAGTTTGGTACAAGAGGCTATATTTTCATTTTTGACCCTACACCCCCCTCCCCCCCATTTTAGGGGGTTAGTTTGTGTATTTTTAGACTTCTCGGGTCCCACTGATTATGTATACAAAATTTGGTTGAGTTTGCTCAAATGGCCTAGATTTTTAATTTTTAACCCCCCTCCACCCACCTTAATTTTGGGTCGATATGCACCAAAATCTAATCAGCTCTTAATCTCAGTGGACCAAAACAACGTGTGAAATTTGGTTTTGATATTCACATTAGTTTTTGAGCTAGCTCCTCCACAAAAATTTGGTACGTACAGACTAACAGACAGAATAACAGGCAGACTAACAACCAGACTAACAGACATTTTGACAAAACAATTATTATCTCAAAAAATATAATTTTTTCGATGTTCACTTATTAGAGCTTTTTTGTAGAGCGAAATGCCATGGTTTCGCTCAATTTTTTTAATCAAAATAGTTACAGCCATTTTTGAGATATTTCGAAAAAAAGAAGGAAAAAAAATACTTTTTTCATGCACGATTACAATACTTGACCATACCCTGTATGGTAAAGTAAAAATTAAACACTAGCTGTTAATTTGAAAAATGCGGTATCATAATCACCAATACCTAAATAAAAAAAAAAAAAATACCGAAAATTTGAAAACTTTTTCAAGACTCGGTATTCTTTCCTTAATAAATTATTCAAAATTTATTTTACAATTTAATCAACTATCAAATTAAACAAATAATACGACTACGACGTTTATACTTATTCTGCGATCGTTCTCAAGTATAATTTTTGATTTTAGGTTAACTGAATTTTAATCAAATTAATCAGAAAAATAAAAGCTTCAACAGCTTCATAACTATCAAATTAGTTATTTTATCAAATTTTAATATATAATATATAAATAATATTTGTAATGTGCTTATTAGTGGGTTTTAAAATAACAAAAACTAATTAATTAATAAGAATTTTTTTTTTTAATATATATTATTTATTTTTTTATCATAAAAATATTAAAATCTCAATAAAATATTTTGAAAAAATATTTTTTTTTCAATTTTTGAACACAAAGTTCTGAAGCTAAAATGTTCAAAATCGACTGTCATTATTGAAGATATTTGACATCAGAATGAACTTTTCTACTACTGCCTTCATTAACTTATTGGGGCTATCTGAATTCAGACAAACAGTATCATAGTGGGGAAATGATTTTTCTATACGTTTCATCCATTTTTATATAAAATAAGAAAAAAAAAATTGAGTGAATAAAATGGTAGGGCTTCCCAGGAGGCAGGCTAAGACTACCTTCCGGGCGTGCCAGTTTAAACTTCGATTTCGAATCGAGTGAGCGAGGTCCTGTTATTTCCACCGAAAGTACTACCGCTGGCGTTCTATTCAGATCCAGGCGCCCACTATACTCACAAAAATTTTCACTGAGCTCAAAATCTCTCTCAATTGTAGATATGTGGATTTTCTAGATAGTTTGAATGCAATTTAAAAATCGACTAGATAATTGATTAGAAAGTAGGTCTTCTCTATCTCTCTTAATCTATTGAGCCACCATAAAACCGTTTCTACTCTTTCCCTTTTTTATAAATGTTTAATACTATTCTAGTCAATAATCCCCGCAAATCTAACGTAAAAATCGTGAAAATAAAACATACAATACTCTGAAATCACTAATGATGAAACAAATTAATTGGTTTGGCCCATAAGAGCCTTAGAATCTGGACATTATTTCCACAATCTTCAAGGATTGGTAAGTTCTTTCAGCTCAAATACCATTTCTGAAATTTCCTCCTCCTTCTAGTATGGGAATGTTTATCTACTTGATTACTTTTCATGATATAAAATGTATTCTATAATCAACGTATCCAAAAAACATCAAGATCTTTTACTTAGGGAAAGTGGTGTAGGTTTTAGGTGAAACATGATATTAATTAATAAAGTAAAGTGAGTGCAGTCTCACAGTGAATGAAATAAAACTCAAAGAGGTTTATACAAACTCAATATATTTCGGATTATTAGTCCATCATCAGGAGTTTACAGATTAAAAACTGAAAATCTGTAAACTCCTGATGATGGACTAATAATCCGAATAATATTGAGTTAGTATAAACCTATTTGAGTTTTATTTCATTCACTGTGAAACTACACTTCCTTTACTTTATTAATTAACATCAAGATGATTCAGTATTGAACCTAAACATTCAATGAAAGAGAGAATTAAAGATTGTATATATAAGGAAGGTCTCCATTGCAAACTCCGAAGTTAATTATGAGATAATACTCTCATTTTCATTTTGTTTAAATCGAAACCTCACGAGGTTGTCTTATGATAAAAAAATACATCCTATAATATTTTATTTTAACAAAGATATCATCGTTATCATTTAAAAGATGATTTAGATATTCTCAATGGAGCTGTTAGGAAATTGGTATAATTATTCAGAATGCTCAAACACTTGTTTACTTTGGCCTCAAAAACAACCTACTCTAAACATTTCTCTTCCCATTATGAATAATTGCAAATGAATGCAGAATCACAAGCCGGAAGTTCAACGATATCTTGTCGATGTCATTTATATATACATAGGAATATTTTGCTTAACTTACGTTTTCTAAGAGTTTGAATACTTCAGTACTTTTAAAGAGCCAGAGTTATCGCCTGAGATCATGTACAGAATAGAGTCGATTCCGGTTAAATATGATATATTTGTACTAGAATATTTTGACCTATTATAATTAAGCTGGGATATATGATGACCTCACATAAGGGTCAAATATCTAATTATAATGTAATATATAGAAAAGAAACTCATTACTTTCATTCTGAAACTTTTGGGTCCAGGCACGTTAAAAATTCGCATGAAGCTAAAAGAAATTTTTTTTATTTTTGACAAGGCTTGGTTCGATCACATATGTGTACCGCATTTTGTGTATAACTGTAAGTCTAAATAACCAACTTGGTCAACTTATAATTTTTTGTAAAAAAAAAAAAAAAAAAAAAAAAATATATCAATTATAACATCCATTTGTAAAAAAAATTTTAGCCTAATTGACTGAAGATGGCCAAATAAAATTTAGGCCGAAACGTCTCAGTAAAGGTGTTTTATTGAACCCAGTGATTCCATCTTTGGCTGATACCTCCTCCCTCATCTAGTATAGTTTCATCACAGCCACGAACTCTTACAATAATTAAGCTGCTACCACAATTATGTGAATTGTTTGTATTCTTGCTTTGGTGCAGTTTTCTCGTTTTATTATTATTTTTTTTGCATACCCTCTTGTGTATTAATCAGTTTTTAATTTTCAAGAGGAAATCGATAATTCTGCTATTCCCGGCAAGAAAATTTCTTCAAATTGGTTTTTAATTTATTTGTTTTATTATAATATTAATTTATCATGATAAAAATAAAAAATATATAATAAACAATAAAGTAAAAAAAAAAAAATTCATAGTTAATAGATTGATTTTTATTTTTTTTTTTGTTTTTTTTTTTGTCAATAAACTGTTGCTCCAAATGACCGATGCACTAATTAAATAGAATCTAATAAAGATACAATTTTAAAATGCCCAGGGTGGTTTTTTTCCAGTTTTTGAAAAAAATCCTAAAAATCGTGTACACCTACTTCCACTTCCACTTTCATTTCCAAGTAGAAGACAATAGATTATCTAATGAATTCCAAAGTAATTCCAAGTAATTCCAAAGACGGTGTACACCTAATTCCAATCGCGGTTCTCCCCTGGGATTTTTCTATCTAACTTAATTTTTAAGAAAATACATTCAAATTAATTTCTGAAATTGATTTATTTGATTCAGGTATCCTCAAAATTTTTATATGCAGGAAAAACGAGAATTTAAATTTTTTACGACATCGCAGTTTTCTCAGGTACAATTAGCCAAGTGAAAAATAGAACCAATTAAAAAGAATTGTCTGCACATTGTACTGATATATTGGAGGAATTAATAAAAATGTTTCAAGACTTGAGAGAGTATATTTTCGGGATTTGTTAATTTTTTGCCAGCAGGTTCGAGCTTGAAAACTGAAACTTATTAATACATAATTGAGAGTCAAATTATAGCTCATTAGCAACAACAATCAAGAGCACTCCAATTAACATTCTGATTTTCAGTATTTTTCAACCTAAAATTCTGAAGACAGAAAATCTAAAACCTAATTAATATAATAATAATTCAACCAAATAATTGGGGATATGGGATGCCAGACATTTAGAGAGGTCAAACAGCTGGCGGGGGACAGAGGTGAGTGGAGACGGATTGTTGCATCAAACCAGTCTTAGGACTGTATACTCGATGATGATGATGATGATGATGATGATAATTAATAATTTGTTTTAGAGTTACAAAAATGTTGGCGCTAGAATGGATTTTATTTGACCTTTGGTTCTTTAGTTATTATGGGTATCAGAATCTAAGTAGAAATTCAGGCTAATACATAGAAATTTTTTTACTTAATTATTATTTTTCTCCACTTTTCAGATATTTTTAAGCACGAATAAGCAAAATAAGTCGGCCAAATGCGAGTCAGACTGGGTCAGAATGTTATGTACCTCATATTTTCTAAAATACCACTTGAAATTATTATATTATTCTTATTTGTTGTTGATAAGGATAGAATGAGTGGATTTCTGGAATTTTTCCAATTTTAAGTTAAGCCTCTTCTGAACGCCATAAACTGGTACAAAAATCACATAAATATGGCCTCTTTGAAGCTATCATTCATTTTAAAAATAAATTTCTTAATTATAATTCTTTTTAAAGAAATCTTTACAGGAATACTTCATAAAGAGAGTCGTTGTAGTTTGTAGCTAAATTTAAAGGGTGCATTTTAATTTTAGTACGGAACCCTTAAAATGGCAAATTAGTCAGACAAGTTGGAATCGAATTCTTAAGCAGAGAATTCCAAACCTTTTATTTTACAAAATACTTGAGATATCAAATTCGTTCTTATTTGTCGTTGATAAGGAGAGAGAGTGAATTCATGTAATTATTTAATAATTTTAAGTTAAGCCGGACTTTTAAACGTCAATAGGTACAAAAATCAGCTAAAAATGGTGACATTTGGGGCCTGTCAGTCGGTCATTTTAAAATAAATTAAATTTTGAAAAATGTAGCCTGATTCTTCTTCAAGAGGATACATGGATACACGACACAATATGACAATTTTTTTTTTTTTATTTTCAACACCAAAAAAATCATTCGATTAAAATTTTAATACAATTTTTGATTTCGCGGAAAATGTATACATATATATTATGAAGTTTATTAGGTATAATGGTCTGACAGAAGGACAGACATACGGTCTTTGTATCCGACAATAATAGGACACTAACGGAGCCCTAAAAATGAAAATTGAAAAAAAAGAAGTGAATTCAATATTCTGGTCTTAGGAAAGATTCCAGCGCAGTGGTTGACAATTAATTATATTAGCCATTATCCTGTTCTATTTGTTAGATAATTGCTAAGTGGAAAAATGACAAATTTAAATTGGGAATCAATGGGGTCTGTGAGCTTAATTTCCGAGTTATACGGGACATTAGGTTGACAGGCCTAGGTATCCTTTGTGAGAGGTGGTGCCGTTTGGTGTCACCTCGTACAAAAGCGCCTCCCGCACCTGCAGACACCAAGCGAAATCGATTGGCCCCCGACACCCAATCCCATTATCTGACGACACTTGTCAATTGGGACTCCCGCCCTTTTGCCACCAAATTAGATTGAATCGCATTTGTTACACCCCTTGAGTGGAAAATTTGACACATTTAGGTTAATCCGACAAAGGAGAACAACTGAAAAATAGAAAGCAAAGGAGGCATAAGAAGAAATGAATGGAATTCTACTACTACTTCATGCCAATCACTTTTTGTAGTTGAGGCCAATGTTGGAAAACTTGTTCAATCAATATAAAGTCAAGATACTTTTCTAGAATCCTGATTCTTTTCCTGAATTTAATTCAGTTCCAAATCAAAACACAAACAGAGGAGTTGGCCAACTACTGGATCATAATTTCAGATGATTGAAAGATAAATCAAAGCAGGGAATAATCAGGAAGTATTGTAATTTTTTTGATAGTTTGATGCTAATAAACATAGACCATACGTATATATATATATAATGAATTTATATATATCATCATCATTGAGTATACAGTCCTAAGACTGGTTTGATTATTTATTTATATATAATTTATGTGTTATAGTTTCGAAGGTTTGATCTTCATCATAAGTATTTTTAAATAGAAATATTTTATTGTTATTTTTCATGGAATAAAATACTCCAACATTCTTTTGTTGAGTGACCAGCTTACTATTACAACCAAACGAATTTACCTATATTTTTACTCTTGTTTATTTTCATTTTGATTTTTTCTTTTATATATATATAATTTCATGCTATATATATATATGCATATGTTTATTTGCATCAAGCAGAGGACAACTTCATTGTTTTCTCATTATGAATAATTAACTCTGCTACTACCGGAAAAATCTTTTCAATTTAATTTTGACGCTTAGAAAGTTACTACGCAGTGTATATGGTACTTCGTTCTAAGATACCTTAAGCGGCCAAGTTAAGCGCACAATGGGCCATTTTTTATTTTTTTTCTTCTTTTTTTAATGATGAGAAAAAACTGAAAAAAAAATTGGCAAGTTTGGCCGGAATTCGAAAACAGACACTTCCGCTCATTTATACTTATATTAAATGATATTAAAAGGAAATTATTTAAAAAAATTTATACAAATAGTAACTAATTTGAAGTATATAAGTGCCAGCTATCAATTAATTTATCTTACTAATTGATCACTCCACCTAGTATATTTTTGCTAATTTAATAATCAATACAGAGACGCTCAAGGTAAATATTTATTTGCTTTTGATAGCATGTCCTAAAGCATATAATTTTTTCTCACTAATATCCTCTAATGATTTTCTATCAATCAATATATTTAACCGAAGAAAGATTAATTGTTTTTTTTAATAATTGAAAGGCAGAAATGTCGCAAGATTGAATGAAAATGACCTTTGCCTTCAGATACAAAAAATAAATCCAGTGCGACAACCCACGTGACTTTACTTTAGATATGCCCATCTCGAATATTTATTTTATTTATGTATATTACATATTAAATAGATATACGTATTTGTACTGATGCAGAAAAAAATTGACGTTTTTCGAAATATCTAAAAAATGGTTTAAACTGTTTTAATAAAATAATAATTGAAGGCCTATGAAATAGAAATTTTTAAAAGGAACATCGTAAAAATGATCGTTTATTTTTTAGAAAAACGTCAAGTGTAAGCTTCAAATATGCAAATTGAATTTAACTAAGATCTAATCCGCTCATAAAAAATAATAACAATAAAAAATGAAAAATGACATTTTGTTTTGACTTTTGATATTCTATTGGTTTTGGAGGTAAGAGTACATATAAATTAACTGGACTACATAAAACCAATTTCTAATGTACACATGAAATGTTCTACAATTTTCTTATACATTGTGTGATCCAATTCCAGAGAATCCTCCAGATAAATAATTTACTATTTTTATCTTCGGTAGTCGAATTTTAAAAATCTCCCAGATTAAATTTTAAATAAATTCGCCCTTCATTGATTGGATAGCCCAACTCTAAAGAATCTCTCCTATTATTACAAGGTCTCAAAAAGTTATCCCTGAATATACAAAAATATTATATATTAAAAAAACGAAAACAACATGCTTCTAAAAAGTACAAAATAATCTAATACTTAATCAAAAAGTGTGGGGCGCAGAAACATGTACTTTTAATTAATTTCGACAAAGTGCTCCACATTGTTTGATTAAGTATTACTTATTATTATTATTTTGTACTTTTTGGAACCATGTTTTTTAGATTTTTTAAAATATAATTTATTTTTTTACTTTTTTTGTCTTAATTATTTTTATAGGGAAAAGTTTGCGCAACTTAACATAATGAAATGTATTTATTTTTATTATTTGTATATAATTTCATTTAAATTGAGTAGGTAAACAATTATTTTTATAGAGAAATGTTTGAAGAATTTAACAGAACAAAAGTCACATTGATACATAGATACATACAGGTGAAGTTAATATTATATAAAGCATGTAAAAAAAATATTTAACTTATTCTTTAGGTATAAGATAAAAATTAAATGCAACAAATAAAATAATAAGAACTCAAAAATAAAATAAAATACACTAAAAAGTATAAAATAATTATCTAATTTAGTTACAACTAAACGACGAAATATTAACATGAAATCACTTTTTGAAGTCGGTGCCAAACATATAGGTACATTTTATGAGTCGCACTCGACGGATCTTACTTAGTACGTTTGCCGGGTAAGCTCGCTTATATAGTTTGTTTAGCACCGACTTCAAAAAGTGATTTCATGTTAATATTTCGTCGTTTAGTTGTAACTAAATTAGATAATTATTTTATACCTTTTAGAGCAATTTATTTGATTTTTGAGTTCTTATTATTTTGTTTTTTGCATTTAATTTTTTTTTGAAGTCGGTTTTTTATTTTTTTATAAAAATTATTTTTGTTTTTCTCTTTTTAGTGATGTTATTAATAGTGACTCAATAATACCTTGCATGCATCTCGTAAGAGAAAGCGTCGGGCGAATGAATCATAAAATGATAATAAAATTCAATTCATATTTATAGAAATTCTCTCGAAATGTTTGCGGGTTTTAAATGAATGTTTGAAGATTTTTTTTTATAAAAGATTTATTTATTATAATTTTGATTATTTGCTCATAAGAAGTGGAGGTTTACGTTATTTCGTCATTGAACATATAATCAGAACTTGACCAAATAAATATGGGATCACCCCTAAGGTACCCCATTTCCAATAAAAAAAGAATCATCGAAATCGGTCCACGTGGCAAAAAGTTCTCGCTGAACATAAAATAAATAAATAGTTAGGTATCTTGGAGCTATACTGATCCAAACGCAGAAAGAATCATTAAAATTGGTTCATAAACAAAGAAGTTATGGGTGAACAAACATAACAAAAAAAGTCCAATACCAATGAAAAAAATCGGAAACTATACTGAACCCAATGCAAAAAAATAATCAAAATCGGTTGGCAATTGGCGAAGATATCAGGTAACATAGACACAAAAAAAAAAAAAAATCAGTCCAATTGATAACCTCCTCCTTTTTTGAAGTCGGTTAAAAAAATGGCCCATTTTTTTTTTTTTTTTTTTTTTTTTTTAATATTCCACCCTTTTTAGTTTTCATCAAAGAAAAGTTAATAGAACATTAGGTATTGTACATCAATTTAATATGAATATTGAATTAGAATTTACATAAAAAATTAATAGGTAGTGAGGTATGCCTATAGGTACCTGTGTGTGCCTCATTTGCATTTTGTCCATTTATTCACTTGCATACAATCTAAATGCGATCTAAATGAAGATTTTTAATTTCCATTTCCATTCCTGCATAAATTCAATGGTCTCCAGTGAGTGACAGGTGGATAACGTTTCGATATTTCAGCTAAGTAAGAGCTGTTTTCCACTCAATTCAGTCCAAAAAATTGTATATTTGAAATAAATTTAAAAAATTATGCCTAATTCTACTTAAAAAGATCTTTAGAGTCCATCCATAAATTACTTCATACTTTAAGATTTCAAAAAATGTGCTAAAAATGAAAAAATTGTCGTAATGTTATTTAAATCAAAATTAATTTTAAAGTTCCAAATGATGTGACATCACAACAGAGGAGGTGTCCTTCGAATAGGACAAAAGTAAAAAAAAAGTGTGAAGTGAGAGAGGTCAAAAAGCCACGAAATTTGTGTGACGTAATTAATAATTGATCCTTTACACCAGGGGTGTCCAACCTTTTGGCTTACACGAACCACATCTGAAGAAAAGAAATTGTCTCGGGCCGCGGATATAATATTATAATTCTATTGATATTTGTTATTCAAAAAAGATAGTTAATAGGTAATGTAGAAATAAGAACTTTATTATTTTTTTAGCTCATAGTGAGCTTGTAATTTTACTTTTCGTAAATTTTATACTTGAAAATAGCTTCTCGTATATGTAAATACATCCCTACATACTTACAAAAAGTGATATTATGTATTAGTATTTGTTTATATTTTTTCCTGGCTAGATAATTAATATAAAATTCTAATAAGGAGACAATATTAAATTTTTTCTTTCCGATCGGTATCTAATTGTTGTTCTAGAACATTCAATAGGAAAGTTTGCAAGTAGAAAATTTATTTCTAATGAAAATGGAGTTGAAAATAGACCATAATGATGATTAATTTTTCGAAAATCTTGAAATCTAGTGCCAGATTAAAAATTTAAAATTAGCACTTTTTATTTTTCGGAAACTTCACATGAATTTTCAGATTTCTTATTTTAGGGAAAAAAAATTATCAGGCCAAATTGTTGTGTGTTTTCCAGTATCTACATTATATCTCAATGTTTTAGGGAATTTTATGACTTTATATTAGGCCACGGATTGGACAGCCCTGATTTAAATCGAATGGGATTAAAGAAGGATATGAGGAATGATAATTTATTATTTGAAAGGGTCACGGATATAATAATCCCTGACTATCCATTATCTATTGACATATAAGAACGTGCAAACATCTAAAAGACAAGTCCTGACAAGTTTTAGTCCAGGCGAGAAATTATCAATTAATTGTGATTGTTCTAGAAAACCCCAATTCCTTATTGTCTCCTTGTACTAGAATGATAGCTATAAACCAATAGTGTCGTAGCATATAAATTACTGAAATTATAAATATTTTAGAAAATGAAAATATAAGAAGAAACTTCATTATTTTTTTTTTTTTTATCTTATATAGTTGAGCTTATAATTTTGCTTTTAGTGAATTTTATTCTTGAAAAAAAAAACTTCACGTATTATTCAAATGTACATTCATATTTCGAAAAAGGGAATAAATATATCTCTACATATAAATCTCAATGTTTTAATGAAGTTTGTCATTTTATGTTGGGCCACAATCATTGCAGTGCTAGGCCACTGGCCAAGGGTTGGACAGCCCTTCTTTACACGAACACTTCACGACCCATGATAAAAAAAATTTATATTGGAGCCCAAAAAAAATTCGACCCTTCCTAAAATAATAATTGAATTTTTAATACGACTTTTAATTTCGGGAAAAATGAATAGATATAATTGTAAATTTCAAGTTTGTATTTTATTTATTTAGGAGCTACATTGTTCTGACAGGAAGACATTGTAGTGATACTACTAGGGTCCCGTTTTATTTTTAAAAGGAACTCTTAAAAATTACCAAATGACTAAAATATGCGGAGAGCATAGTAAGTTTTAAAAAAATTTTCCCCTTTTTTTCTCCAATTCAATAATAAATTCAATACTTAATTTCATGTCGTGTAAAAGAGCTCTAATTAAAAGAGCGTGTTTTCCTGGATATTTTGTATCATTTCCTGGAATAGACGTTTCGTTTGTGATTTGGCTCGATTGAACGGCGGGACATGTGTAGATTACTCGGGCGAGAGACTTAATGGAAGATCCCACATGGCCCCAGTGAATCGTGGCCGACGAAGAGGCCATTTGTGACACTTTGATCTAAATCGGGCAGTTGCACAATGCACCCCATTGAGCTTGATAATGTTGTCCGGCTCCCACCAACACACCGATACTTTTATATACATCGGCCGACACAGACGACCCACACCCACGACAAGCGAGGCATGCCGTAGCTAATTTTAGAAGTCGTTGAGATATATCATGCAAACAACGTGGCTCGAGGACCTCCACCAGAATAGCTGAAGAGATTCACCATTATCTGGTCTGACGAAGGTGACCAGGATTTCACTCCAAACGGGAGGATTTTCAGGCTCGGGTGGGCCCAGCAATAGTCTTGAGGTCTAAAAGAGTCATTTCATCTTCTTCTTTTTCTACTTGAGATTAACGAATTTAGAATCTTGGCAGGTACAAGTAGGGATGAGTAAGAATTACTAACTTGTAACGGATTACAGTATTTGAAGTAATTGTCCTCTTATATCTCGTTACATATATAGAATAAGCGTGGCGTAGACAGAAAATGTTCATTACAGTCGGGATCGAGGGGTCAATCCAAAAAGTGGGAATTTTTTTTTATTAAAACAAAAAGCTAGGTACTTCAAGAAATTAAAAAAGAACATAATTCTTGATTAAACATATAAAATATATTTAATTACGGTTAGTTTGCAATAAGAAACGGTTTGTCGTTGCTGTTTCTCATTCCATGAGCCCTGCCCCTGTGGCTACTCCTCTGAGAATAAGTGAAACGTACTTTTTGAGTTTTTTGTTTTGTTTGTTTTGATTTTTAATCCATAAAAGATCAATTTAACTTATGATTTTTGAATTCTAAAAAGATTACTTTTATATGCAGCGTGTAATTTATCATCAAAATTACGCGATTTATGTTCACATAACATTAAGTATAAGAGAAATTAAATTTAAAATTTAAGTAACAGATTGGTTTGATATATAGAAGCAAGGTTTTGGTTAAAATCGCTCAATTTAAGCAGTCGTTTAATTAAGCGTTTTTTTTTTGATTTTCTTAATTTTCTAAAAAAGAATTCTTAAGATTTTTTGGATTTGCATCATATTTATCACTAATAAAATATAATTTCTTGCGTAGAAATTTTATAAATAAAGTTATACCTATAAGTTTTTAGAAAACTAATGGTTTCATGTTCGGTTCCCGATCACTGCAATTTCTGCTATTTTATTTATATTTTCATTCTCTCTCTCTATATATATATATGTAGTATATAGTAAATAAGGTTTTGTCTGTACATTGCTCCAAATCGTCTCGAATTTTGTATGTACACGTTTCAAGCAAAGTTATCAAAGAAAACACCTTCAACAAAATTCCTGCCTGTCTGTCCCCGCAATTTCCTTACTATATACTAGGCATGAAAACGGCTGGATTTATTCTTATGAAATTTCGTATTTGGATCAGATGTCTTCTAACTTAAAATCTGAGCTATAGAATATTTTGATATTTTGACCCCAAAAGGGGGTTTGGGGGAGGAAAGTGGGTCAATAATGGGAATTATAAAATAACACCTATACTATTAAATCAACACCAAATTCCCCAAAAACCCACCCAAAAGTGCAGAGTCCAAAATGAAAATTCTATCCCTTTAACCAAAGTCAACCAAAATTTGTATACATAATCTGTAGGCCTCCAGAAGACTTGAAATGCAAAACCTTGACACCCAAAATTGAAGGGGGGGAGGGGGTTAATTAAATTAGGGTATTTGTTTTTTCTTTAAAACCCGGAATTTTCAAAATCCAAATCAAAATAAATAAATTGTCTTTTCATATTTCTTTTTAATATTTAATTGTAATGTTGAAATATTCTTATTAAAATGGGATAACCGAGGGGTGAACCGCGATTGGAATTAGGTGTACATCGTCTTTGAAATTACTTTGGTATTCATTAGATAATCTATTGTCACCTATTGTCTTCTACTTGGAAATGAAAGTGCAAGTGGAAGTGAGTGTACACAATTTTAGGTCGCGGTTCACCACCCGGGGATAACTAAAAGACATATGACGTACAAATGTTTCAACATATAAAAAATGTAGTCAAAGCTAACTCAAGTCATCGATCTGTTAGAATTAATGTTCTCACTTCAAATTTCATTCTATTAATTGACTTAAGTGGGCTTCAGCTAGATTATGAGGGAGAAAAATATCTAAGGGGTGAAGTTGTTAGCTTAAGGAAATATCTAGACAAAATTTTCATTCATTTTCTAATTTTCCTATGAATAATGTAGCACAAAAGAAGCTGTTTCGATGCTTT
Organism: Forficula auricularia; assembly: GCA_024734495.1. NCBI lineage: Eukaryota > Metazoa > Arthropoda > Insecta > Dermaptera > Forficulidae > Forficula > Forficula auricularia. Next base: position 2,248,164 of record JALMQS010000030.1, on the reverse strand, counting down.
CACTTATTCTATATAATAAATATAAAAATAAATTGACCGAATATATGTACGACTGCATGAGTCGTTTTTGCTGATTTTTAAATCAATTACAGAGGAGTTGCGACTCTCTTTTCCAATAAAAAATGCCAACAGCTTAGTCTAAATACCATTAAAGGGTTAAGGGACGAAGAGTACAAGGAGAGAGTGTACGACTAAACTCAGGGAATCGAAAGCATAAATGCAGAGACCACTTCAGGAATAATGACCAATTTTTTTGACAGTTTTGATGTTCGACTTTCTTTTTCAGCTCCGACCCGCAGAGAGGACAGAGAAGGCCAAAGAAGATGATTCATTTGAATGTCGTAGAAATTGGATTGATGGTGTCGGTGTCGGCAGGAGTGCCGAAAGGCTGGCCTTGTATGTTCAAATGCTGCATTTATTGCCCACTAAAAGGGTCTGTCTCCTCGGAGCTCTATTTACTCGACGCATTTCCAAATAAAGACCTTCTCTCACTGGATTGAATCACATTTTTGTTCTTAGCTTCCTATTCCACCTAACCACCGACATCCATCGACTCTTTTTACCACGATTAAATTGTGTCAAGTCAATTCAATTTGTTTTTAGTTCGAAAGATGCGGGGTCCTCGGATCGTGATGCAGTGGGGTAGATTTTTTATCAAGTCAAGTTTTATTGGAGGGGCTGCTTAGCTTGTTAGAGTTATAGGCTCGGGGTGGCCCTTAAAGCCCTGCCATTAGGACAATGAGCCAGAGGGCTAGTAGGGCACAGATGAGTCCCATGCAGGCATCGCACACTTCCACGACACGCCCGATACGCCCTTGTGGTTCCGTTGTGACACGGCGCGCCATATGTTTAAAGAGATATTTGTTAAAAAAACCGCCCTAAGTTTAAACTGAAAAAATAACTGAGTGCTGACCGCAAGGGTCGTCCCTATAATTAGTGGTCCTACCTGGGCACCGATCGAAGTCGACCCAAGCAGGGTGCCAAGGAATCGTCGAGGGCCATAAAACATTTTTCAATCTATATTTAAATAGCCAACTGTTTGGGAAGAGGTGGGAGCATCCACCCCCTTTGCAAGGGAATTTCTCGAGAATTAATTATATATTACTAAATCTACTTTCAAATTTAGCATGACATCATAAGTGACTCTTATAAATATTAATAAACATCTTCCTAAGGAAAGGGAAAGAATCAAAAAATTAAGATTAAAATATTGTCATCTATTATACACTTACCTATGTATTATATTAATACGAGCTTTTCGTACGCCCTCGAAGCTCGGCCCGCCGGGCTGGTGCCCTGGCGGGCAGCGTCTCGGTCCAAAATTTTTATTCCTCTTAAAAAACCACACTCCAAATGTATACCCGTAAACTACCAAAAATACATCGTCTCTTAAAAGTTTCGCC
>JALMQS010000030.1:2149776-2244105 GCA_024734495.1 Forficula auricularia | reverse complement strand
GCACCAAAATCTAATCAGCTCTTAATCTCAATGGACCAAAACTACGTCTGAAATTTGGTTTCGATATTCAAACTAGTTTTTGAGCTAGCTCGTCCACAAAAATTTGATAACGCACAGAGTAACGGACGGACGGACAGACAGACTAACAGACATTTTGACAAAATAATTATTATCTCGAAAAATATAATTTTTTCGATGTTCACTTATTAGAGCTTTTTTGTAGAACGAAATGCCATGTTTTCGCTCAATTTTTCTAATCAAAATAGTTTCAGCCATTTTTGAGATATTTCGAAAAAAAGAAGGAACGATTACAATACTTGACCATACCCTGTATGGTAAAGTAAAATTGTATTTATCTATGAAAACTCAACAAGTAGCGGCTCGTGAATGAACCTGTAGAAAACTACTTTTTAATCCAGCCTTTTAACAAGAATTCTACATATTGAGTTAGTCATTTCTAGGAAGAAAAGAAAACATAGAACTTATGATATATGAACTAACATAACCTCAATAAATTAAATAAAATAAACTTAGAAAATAATAGACTAAGAGGATGTTAATTTTGTCAATCATAAGATGTTTGATTTAAATGGACTACCTATATGTACTTTTAATCGACAAGTTCGTCGAAAAGTTAAGCTTCAAGTATATGTATAATGTTCTTTCAAAAATTTCATTTTATTTATATAGATAAGTACAATTAAGTGAGACTTTACTTTCTTAAAATATAGTTTTAATTCTATTTTTTTGTTTATTCAATCTTGTAACTCTAGGTAATCATAAGCTAATAATTTAATTCAAGAAAAGAGATGCTTTGGGTGAAGAATATTCGACTAGTCAGACAATCCGAAAGATTGATTCTGACTACCATCAAATTTAAGCTTTTAGGGCCTTTTATGGTTTATGATATAGTAATTCTTTGTTAATTTTTTATTTTAATTATAATATTTATTAAATAAAAATGCCTTTCTGAATTAATCTCGTGTTGAGAGCATTCATTTACCGTAAATCTGGAACCTAAATAAGAGGTCAAAATCTCGTTGCATTATAAAAATAAATTTTCTCCAAATGAATATTTAGTGGAAGTATAACTTTCTTTCTCTAGAGTAAATATTTTCATTCTATCTAGATTATCATTAAATCATATGTTCTATTAGGTAAAGTTTGATATTACTTTGTAAACAGCAGCTCTAGATTTGTTCTATTATTAATTAGTAATATAGATTTTTGGATAACATTAAATTTCATTTAATAGTAAATTCGAACAATCTTTCTTTCATCTTCTCTAATTATATAAATTATATGCATTCAACGAGAAACCTGGTCTAGAATCCCCACTGTTTACTATTATTTTCACTGATAATTGTAGAATATCAAAGTAAAATTAATACTATATTTTGCGACGTCTGAAAATCAATATGCTAGGAAAATAGCCAATATCTTTTATTATGTTACATTTTGAGATCAATTTATTGCATTCTGAAAATAACCTTTTTTTAGTCCATATTTTTACCTATATGAGAAATCATAATCAAGAAATCATTTAACCTTGACAAAAATTCATCAGAATTTTAGTTCTATTATTAAACAGCAATTATACGTTAATGTGATTTCGCAGCCTTCCATTGCATTGAGGCCAGCCATGCAAGAAATAAGGTGTCGATTGTCTGAAGACATGCAGGAAAGAAAGAGATTGGAGGGAGAACACCACATACCGTACTTATGGAGAGGCTTGTTTGCCTAGGGTGCCCGCTGTTCGGGCTCGAAGAACGATGATTACTGGCACTAATACTGTGATTCGTATGATTGTTGTTGATATTGTTGTGATGGTGATGGAAGTGATGATTGTTGTTGATGAGATTGTTGTTGGTTGTAGAACCAGATGTTGTTGTTGGCGTGCAAAGAGGCAGTGACGCGGGCTCAGGTCGGAAATACCACGATGCAACAGAAGCCCACTGCAACACACAAATGGCAGGAGAGCTTGACTACAAGGACCATATAGAAAGAAGAATGCAGACAAGGCAAGTATAGTAGATGACCAGTGAATGCCAGTTGGCTTGCAGTCAGAGGGAAAGATTAGTCGAATACAAATACCTTGATAAAATTAGTGGTGGGTGTTTATTGAAATGAACTGAAAACGGAAGTGGGTGCAAAAGTCGAAATCACGTGCATCGCGAGAAGCCCTCCACTAATGCGTGAGATAACCATGCATAAATATCACAAATAATTTTTTTTTTTTTTTTAAATATATATTTAGGTTGTTCATTATGGTTTTTTCGGGGTCACATTTAATGATCTTCATGTTTCGAGTGCTGGTCCCGGAGAGCAGAGAGCTATCGTTTCCATAAGCTCGCGCAGTAGCTATTTTCAAGGTTTATGGTTAGTGTCAACTTACGAAAAGTGAGCAAAGGCAATCTCTGATGAAAGCATCTGACAGCTTGAGACCGTGCCTCTAAGGACAAATTAACACAGTACCACAATTACCGAAACATGAAGATCATTAATTGTGATTATAAAATATTTATACAGGTACAGTGAAAAGAGATCAAGTGCATGTGAAATAAAAGAGTTATTGTTTTAAGAAACACATTTATCCAAAGTGCATAAAAAGCAACATAAAGTTTGTAAAAGTGGCGCAAAATAAAATACGACGCATGCTCAAAATCAGGCAATGTATAGTGATGTATACAACATGCTACCCGATTAATAATTTCCTAATGCTCTTAACAGCTTAAACCACTAGTTCCTTCCAGATACTATTTTGTTCTAAAGTGATATCCTCTATCTAATTAAATTGACCTCTTTCTTACAAACTTTATGAAAAAATATACTTTTTTTTCTCTAAGCAAATTAACATTGCAACGAGAATAATTATTTATTAAAAATCATTCTGAAATTTATAAATTTTGGAAGGATTTCAACTTAAAATTTAAAAATAACTATGATATTGATTTCGAACTCAACAAAACTGCATGTACGAAAGACGTAATAACTGATCACGATCAGGGGGAACAAGACGTCTTTTGAGGGATGTCGCAGGTGAACATGTCCATTTTAGAACTCGTTTCTAGCCTGAAGGGGAAGTCCCGAAAACAAATGCATCATATTGCGTGTAGTCCTTGTCGTGACCGTCGCCCAGTTATTATAGCCCCGTTAGAATTAGAAGTAAAGTCGTGAGGACTGGTTAAATCAAAACGATAGCCTCCTCAGCTATTAAAAAAATACATTAAACAGGAGAAATTCCCTCCCATTGAAGATAAGTGATTCACTAGAGACAAAATTCCCAACCTTTTGTCATCATTCCCACTTGATTGTCTACTATTAATATCAACCATTTAATTTCGTTAAGAGATTCTCTCATTTTTCCCCTAATTAAATTATCTTAATTAACTGTTCTAAAGTTTATAAAATGGTGAGATCAAAACTAAATGGCATTTACTTTTTTTATTAACAGATTTCAATTGATTGATCAACAGTGCGCGTCTACGAGTAAATTATGAGGATTTTTTACCACATATGCTGATGACGTCATAATTATCATTTTATTAACGCCAAAGAAACATTTTCAGAGATTTGCAATAGTATTATTTTATGTAATCTTATTTCGCCAAGGGTCAAAAAAACAAGACTACCACAAATTTATTTAATTAAGACTTCCAATTTTTGGAAATAGCCTACGCAATTTTTACTGTTTCTTAATATAAAAAGTGAGATAATACAAAAATTAAAATAATCTTTTTTTCTATACATGACTTTAATGGAATTAAAAATACGTAAAAATATATTCTTTTTTCGAAGTTTAGTAGATAAATTAAATTAATAATAATTATTGGTAAGAGATTAGGGCAAATGTAAGCTTGAGTTCAAAAATAAATAAAATCAAATAAAATCAATGAATAGAGCATCCCGCTACAAATTTGTTCCGACCGTTCGATCAGTCCTAAACTAGGTCCTAAGCTTCTAGTATAGTTGGCTAAACAGCTATAGCTAGAAGGTTTAGCCCAACAAGGGGCAAATGTTGCCTTTTTCAAAAAGGTAGGGCTAGAGATGAACATTAAATGATGTGAAAATCGTGCCCTCGCTTTTATTACCGCCTCTCAATTTGACTATAATATTAAGAATTTAATAATATAATCAGCATGAACTGGCAACAGCGCCCTCTAAAGTGGGGTTGATGCTCCTAATTTGGTGATTAATATTAATTTTATATTTTTTTATTTTAAAAATACAATTGACTTATATAAAATTATCTTCACTTTATTTATTAACGATAACAGAGATGTTAATTGAAACGTCGTGTATTTCTTTGAATTAATTATAATAAAAATTTAAATTTTGTAATTATTTTACAAAAATGTAAACCTTCGAACATTTAAAAATCAATAATCAATAATATTTTAGCATGTAATGTATTAAGTGTTATATTAGGTTGAAGATGGTGGTGTTTCACAACTCCAACCTAATATAATTTGTATAGTGTATTCTTTGGTGGAAAAATTAGAAACATATATAAAACCGAGCATATTTCGATGGGAAATGAGTAAAATGTAATTTCTGCCTCTAATATTATATGTCACCAGCTCTAATTAAATGTGCTGGAATAATATAGAATGGATTTTTTTTTTGAAAATGACGCTTTTTTCAGGAAGTGGTCGATTTGGATATTTTGAATCTACGTTGCAAGAATTGAGCAGTATCGCTTGGGGCATCTATCTGTTTCAAAATCAGCGAACTCCACCCCTTATTTACAAAGAATGAAAAAATAAAATCATTTCAAAATGGTTTGGAATTCTAGAATGAATTACGGTCACCTTATTTTCTCATTATTTAAAAATAAATAATACAAAATATATATTCATACATATTTTATATTCGTCCATAGCACAAGGGAAACTATCGAAATCGTGGAGAAAACAATTTTAAGATCTTTATGTAGGATGTCGAAGAGACCAAACAAGTAATTATAAAATTTTATGTTCGAATTGTGTGTGTCAAATTATGTGTGAACTCTTCATCAATAACCAATATGAATTTCAAAAGAATTTTTTACATTGGTAATAAGAGCTAAATAGATTTTCGTTTAATATTTAATATTTTATAAATTTTAATAAAATTGGTTAAACTTTAGCCGATAAATTATAAAAGATCTCGAAATCGTAAATATTCATCTTTTTTTAACCGACTTTGAAAAAAAGGAGGAGGTTATCAATTCAACGGAATGTATGTTTTTTATGCTTGTTCATTTATTTCTCTTTACCATGTGGATCGATTTGGATGATTTTTTTTTGCATTGGGTTCAGTCTCGTCCCCGATTGGTCCCGTTTTTTCATTGGTATTGGACCTTTTAGGTTATGTATGTTCACGCATAATTTCTTTCTTTATAGACCGATTTCGATGATTCTTTTTTTATTGGAAAGGGGATACCTTAGGGGCAATCCCATATTAATTTGGTCAAGTTCTGATGATATGATCAATGACAAAATAACGGAAATCTCCATTTCTTATGAGCAAATAATCGAAATTATAATAAATAAAATATTTTATAAAAAAAACAATCTTAAAACGTTCATTTAAAACCGGCTAACGTTTCGAGATAATTTCTCTATTTATGAATTGAATTTTATTATCAATTTCTGATTCCTTCGCCCGAATCTTTCTCTTACGAGATGCATTCAAGGTATTATCATAAATCACTATTCTTAACATCACTAAAAAGAGAAAAATAAAAACAATTTTTAGAAAAAAAACCGACTTCAAAAAAATTAAATGCAACAAATAAAATAATAAGAACTCGAAAATAAAATAAAATGCACTAAAAGGTATAAAATTATTATCTTATTTGGTTACAACTAAACGATGAAATTGTTACATGAAATCACTTTTTGAAGTCGGTGCCAAACAAACTATATAAGCGAGCTTACGTGATGTTGTCTTCATTAGCCACCAAACGTACTAAGATCCGTCGAGTGGGATTCATAATATGTATATGTTTGGCACCGACTTCAAAAAGTGATTTCATCGTTTATTTGTAACTAAATAAGATTTTTTATACCTTTTAGTGCATTTTATTTGATTTTTGAGTTCTTATTATTTAATTTGTTGCATTTAATTTTTTTTTGAAGTCGGTTTTTTTTCTAAAAATTATTATAGCAACAAAAAGCCTACCTTAAATGTTTAAAAATAACTCGGCACACTCGACTAGCGCAGTATTAAATTAATAAGTTATAGTTTTATGCCAAGTTTCGACTTTTTAGCCAAACCAGTACACAATCAAAAAATTGCTGAATCTTCAAATTTTGTAGAAAGTAGTACTAAGTCTTAATTTTTCTCCCTTTTCCTCCAATTGATTTATTCCTTTCCCCTTTATTTTTATTAATTAAAAGTGTTTAATACTAAAATATTATAGAAACTGCTGGCTACACTTTTTATTTGATATATCTCTAATAAATCTGTATTGAGAGTGGGTGAAGGGTAGGGTCGAAGGGCTGTTCGACCCTTTCTACTCAGAGTCTCAGAGGGCAACACACTGATAACTGGGTCTGATCGAATGCTACTATTTATAGCTTGTGAGCTATCGCCCTCTCCAAAGCTGGACTCTGCTAGAATCCCAGAGGACGAGGAGTCGGCTAATTAATTCTTTCCACATGCTCGCAAACATTGGGTTATTTATCACTAGATACAGTTCCTTCTTGAAGATCCACTCCCATATTGTAATAACTTGATGGAGTCTCCGCTCTATCCCACCAGAAAAAGATCTTGAAATATTTAACACTTCAATTTATCATGGCATTTCCCACTCAGATGATAAAATCAAAAGATATTATACATATATATGCCAACGGCCTTGGCATGTTGAAAGAATCAAAAAACATAGATCTCAGAAATTAAGCAACAAGATATAAGATTAGTTTTTGGATAGAATACCGTTGAAAACAAGGTATGATGTTGGAAGTTTTATATCTTGATCATAATCGTGTTGCCTACCTACAATCCACTGGATTTGATTTGGGAATACTATCATAAATCTCTGTATTTTTGCTAAAAACTCAAAAGAAGAATATAGAGCATTGTCAATACAGACAATGGGTGAAAATAAATATAATCAGAGCAACCTCTAGAAGATCATTTACAAAATATTTTTTGCTCATTGACCGAGAAGTTGAGTCGAACCAGTCTTAGGACTGATTATTTTATTATGATGGAAATGATGTATCAATTTCATTATAAAGAAAATTAATTAAAATTAGTCTAATCAGGAAAGCCGAGTGTATCGTCGCCAATTACCAATGCGGGAACTCGAGCCCACCGTCCCCGTAACGAAATCATTTATAATCACCGCCTCCTCGGTACGCCACTGGTATTGTCAAGATAGAGAACAGTGCAAAATGTAATTAGATATTTTACAATCACCCCCCCCCCCCCTTCAGTATGCCATGGGGGGATGGGGGTTGTCGAGATTGAGAACAGGCCCAAAATATTTTTCTAATCGTAAAAATATAATAAATAGTAAATGATAATTAATAAAATAATTTGAAAGAACCCCCCCCCCCCCTCCGCCACTAAATTTTGGGTTTTGGGTTCATTAGCATTTACTCATATCTGCTAGATGAATAATAATAATAAATAAATAAAAACATCTTTAAAGAAGTGTCTTTTCTATTTATTTATAAAGTTTTAATATTTATAATTTTTTTTTCTATATGTGTATTTTAACTATATGATAACATAACTTTGAAGACGACAATGAGTCTGAAACACATTTAATGAGAAACTAATTTTGTTCTTTCTCGGAGCTGACCTCTCAATCTCGAACTTGTATCGCCTGTACTAAAATTTGATCCTCCTCCTTTTAATTGGTTCTTAATGAATGAATAACATAGCATCTTTATATACGTAATACTGGTGGATTTAGTTATTCATTTACATGCATCCAGTAGATTATGTTTCGGTATGTAATTTACAACGCTTCCATGAAAATGAACGTGTAATTCATTTCCGAAAGTATTGTTTTTCTCGTTTGAATCATCTTCTATTGAAATGAAGATTCAGGTTTAGCAACAATGAATGTCCCTGTCTGTTGTTATAGAGGGGAATCCCTTCTCGAGAGAAGTGCTGAGCAGAAAAATCCTTCTTAACATTTCATCTTAAACATAAATCATTCGTATGATTCGTGTGGAAGATAATTAATTAATTTTACTTCTTTAGAGAAATGTCTACTTAATATAGTACTCGTATAGTGCGAAAAGGGAATATCGAATTAAGGAAAAAATAATAACTGGTGGGACCATTTTGTACAGTATGTTACTTTCACTTACCACGATTTAATATCAACCCAACATTCAAATTAAATAATTAATTAAAGGAATAACGAAAAATCAATCTGATAGTTATTTTAACTATAAGGATACGGTGACTTACAGATTAGTTAATCATGAGTTAAATTTAAAGTTTTTTGCCGAGAGTAGCAGAGTTTTTATATATTGAAGGAGACAATAAAAGAGTGTGTCTTCTGCTGGAATGATAAATTTTATTTATTTATAACGAATCATGAGTTAGACTAACCGGCTCTTATTCAATGTAAATGAAAGTTAAAATCAATTTTCTAGCAGGTCATTTTTTTCATGGTCATTTCAGCATATATTTCGACAATAATGTAGCACTTTTCAACGATCAAATTACAAACAAAAAAATCTAAAAATAATTTTATTTGCTTAAATCTGTCTAAATTCTTGAGAGTTTGTTAGCTTTTCTTTTTTATTTTTAATACATATTTTTGGAATCAAAATCTCATCAGATGGTACTTCTGTAAAATCAGAACATAGAACTGATAGCTCAGCACTTCACCATGAAAGACTAAGTCAAAAATAAAAAAATACATATACATTTACCAGGTGTATGTATATGAAATGAGCCTTTTTTTAAATAGGTAAGAAAAAAAATATTTTATTCAAAGTACTCTCCATCACTTTCTACATATTTTGACCACCTTTCTGGCAATTGGTGGATCCCCTTCCAAAAAAAACTGCTGGTCTTTGGAAGAAAAGCATTCATTGACCCATTTTTCGACTTCTTCGTAATTTTTGAAGTGATGTTCTTTAAGTGTGTGGCCCATCGACAAAAACAGGTGGTAGTCGGAAGGAGCCAGGTCTGGTGAGTATGCCGCATGTGGTAACAATTCCCAGTCGAGTGCTTCCAGCGTATCCTGAACTGTTTTTGCTTTATGTGAAGGAGCATTTTTATGAAGAAAAATCACTTTATGTTACCTTTTTTGATATTCTGGCAGTTCTTCCTGCAATGCACGGTTCAAATCAATTAATTGTTGTTGGTAGCGTTTAGCATTTACAGTTCCAACAGGTTTCAATTGCGCATGATAGACGACACCTTTATGGTCCCATCGTCATCGTCATCGTTAAAACCATCTTTTGCATGTTGCTAATGATAGAGCATGACTACGATAAGCTTCTTCAAGAATTCGAAATTTTTAAGACGAAAATTTTTTATGTTGTTGTAGCGTAAATCAAATTTTCAACACTGAACGTTGTTGATAGATGCTAAAGCAATGAAAAAATAATAAGGTTATGGTTCGTTCAAAATAAAAATAGCCTATACGGCCATCTATCGTAAAGGGCTCATTTCATATGCATACACCTGGTATATGAATGAGCTTGGAGTGATAAAAACGCCCAAACCTCTATTAGATCTACTAAGTTAAGTGACAAAAGCAGGATTAGTTCTTAGAGAGACGACAATCTAAAAAAGAAAATGCTCCATTGTTTTAAAATTGGAATATACGAAATATATTCGAAAAACTTTTTAATGTTTTTGATTTTATGATAATAAATCAAAAAGTGCTCATAGATCTTTTTTGGAGTCCTTTATTCAAGCATTCTCAAGACAGTTTTTCTTAAGCAACCTCGATTTCGTGATATCCGTCCGACTAAATTGCCTTAAGACTACGTATGTTTTTGAGGTGGGCGAGTCAATCCCATGACAACCGCTTTTAGTCTCCTCTTAAGACAAGCAGGGGATACCGAAGACTAATTCCCCCAGTCCACAGAGGTGAGTATATATATAATATATATTTACACATACATAATTTACCTCTTTCATTTATTGGCAGCTCTTGTCCTTTACCTCTTTGTTCGTCGTTGAGTCAATTTCATAAAAAAAAAATAAACAAAAAAATGAACTGAGAAATCATTTGTCATTTTTCAAAATGCACTTGTTATGTTGTTGAAGTTCAAGGGGAATATAATTTCCAATATTATTATAATAATATATTATAGATAATTAAATAACAATTGACAAGAAAACAAATAGAAAATTTAGTTATTTCCACGGGATACCCTGTTATTTAATTCGAATGGTGTAATTATTGGCAGACCCTCTGAATTCCCGTTAAGGATAAGTTGCGGTGTGGAGATAAGAGGTAATAGGTAATAGGTAAGGTGTAGGGCCACTAATTGGAGTTTCCTTGGAAGCTGTGACCTTCCCTGGCTGGGTCGACCAGGTTGGTCTCGCCCCCATCGCTAGAGAACGACACCGTTCCCAAGCCTTATCTGCTTGTATCGCAGTTTGCCTCAACATGATATCCCTCGCTTCCATGCTGATAACCTGATAAGCAGTTGCATCGGTTGTCTGGTCGATCGTGTAGGTTTCGCCCCCAGTCTATAATTTACAAAGGCGATCATGCAAGCACGTGCTTGCTTGCCAAGGTTCCCTGGCCACGCTTTGCAGTCTTTCCGCCCTACGGGAAGGGATACGCTAATTAAAGGCGTCAACAAATTTCTCGTAATATTTATTTGCGGGATCGGAGAGATAAGAGGAATAAAGGGTGAGATCGAATTGGGCGATGCACACGACACATTTCCCAATAACCTACCAAAAATAATTAAGAGTAAATCAAAAAGGGTGTCTTGACTGTTAGTATACATTAAGACATCATGTTTTAAGTAGCAAAGTTGTTGATATTTAAGGCTAAACCAAAGTTGGTGTCCTCTGTTTGGCGGAAATAAACATCACCTATATATAAATGAATATACATAGTGATTGTTTTAAATAAAATTTTTGCTTTATATTCAATATATAAAGCAACGTTTTTTTCGTTTTTATGTATCATAAATTAAAATTCCATTGATAATGGCGAAAGTCTCCAGAATCGTTTGAATTTTAAAACACGTTTTAAGATTGTTTTTTAAAAAATTTATATTTTTATATGAATATATAGTATATATAAATAATGTCCTCCGCAGCCCGTGCGGTGCGTATAAGATGCATATTTTTTATTTATTTATTTTTTTAAAATAAGAGTTTGGGGAGAAGCCTTTGCCTACAATTTTCTTGGAAATTAAATTTTATTTTCCTATCGAAATTGAAAAAATTTTCACGAAGGGGAAACTTTTTAAAATTGTATCTTTTTTGAAGGGTGGAAAAAGAAATATTTTTCAAGATATTTTAAAGAAATTATATTTTTTCAACTTTATTAAAAAAAAATTCTTTTAAACAAAAGGATAATTTTTGTGAAAATATAATTTTATTTTGCTATCAAAATAAAAAAATAGCTTTTTACAAAAATTTTCCCTTTGAAGAAAAGTACAAAAATATATTTTTTAGTTAATAGAGTAAAGGGTGTGTAGTTTCACAGTGAATGAAATAAAACTCAAAGAGGTTTATACAAACTCAATATATTTCGGATTATTAGTCCATCATCAGGAGTTTACAAGTTAACTAAATACTGATAAACAGTATTAACTTGTAAACTCCTGATGATGGACTAATAATCCGAATATATTGAGTTTGTATAAACCTCTTTGAGTTATATTTCATTCACTGTGAAACTACACACCCTTTACTCTATTAACTAACATCATGTTTCACCTAAAACCTACACACTTTCCATAAGTAAAAAAAAAAATATATTTTTTACAATATGGTTTAACATCTCTATATTTTGTTCATCTATATACCGGGTGAGTTTTTTATCTTGAGACAGTCTTATAACTCAAAAACAGTGCATTATATGGAAAAAAGTTTCAAATAAAAGTTTGTTTATATCGAGGGGGAAACTAAACTACGCTATTGTTTGTCGACGTAGAACAAGCTTTCAAGGGTATTTCAATGTCAAGTTCTGTTTTTTAAATGGAACCCTATATTTTTCTATACGTCTACTTAATCTACAAAAAAACTGAACAACTTTCATAAGAACTATTTTTTTATACGACATCAAATAAACAAAATACATGAATCAATTAGATCTCAAAAAATCTTAATAATTATTTTTAACAATTATTTAACTTAATTATCAAATAATAATGATTAAATAATTAATTATTAAATAAATAATTTAATAATTTTTCGACACTGTTCTGAGACATTCCAGAGTGTATTGCAAGTCTTCTGGATGAATTCCAGTTCCAATTTCCTTATTTTGGCCTGTTCCAGTTTCTTCGTAGCCTTTACATTTCCTGTTTTTGTTTTTTTTAAACAGATTTTACAACACAATAAAATGAAGCTTGTGAGGGTGTATTCCTATCAGGAAAACGCTCGGCATCCATTTCAATGGCAGCCCCATAACACTTCTTCCACATTCACCGCATAAATTAAGACCATTTTAATTCTGTCTTCAACAAAAAAATGCTCCATTTTTATTATGGTAATACAATATAACTATCTACTGAATTGACACGAGAAATAAACTTTTTTAAACTCAAGAATTTTAACTAGTTCTATTAAGTAGAAAATAATCTCTTAAATCTGAGTATAACGAAGTTTTAATATCATTATAAACACTTATTTTCATTGTTGTGACTTTTTGATTTAATGATTATTTATTTAATAATTAATTATTTAATCATTATTATTTGATAATTAAGTTAAATAATTGTTAAAAATAATTATTAAGATTTTTTTGAGATCTAATTGATTCATGTATTTTGTTTATTTGATGTCGTATAAAAAATAGTTCTTATGAAAGTTGTTCAGTTTTTTTTTGTAGATTAAGTAGACGTATAGAAAAATATAGGGTTCCATTTAAAAAACAGAACTTGACATTGAAATACCCTTGAAAGCTTGTTCTAGGTCGACAAACAATAGCGTAGTTTAGTTTCCCCTCGATATAAACAAACTTTTATATGAAACTTTTTTCCATATAATGCACTGTTTTTGACTTATAAGACTGTCTCAAGATAAAAAAACTCACCCGGTATATAAAATGCTCATTTAAGCAGTTGAAAATTTTGAGCTTTGAGGGTTTGAAGGGAGGCCCAGGTGACCTTTATTAGGCCACTGATTCTAACAATTGAAACTATTTTTATATATAAGGTACACAGGTGTATGCTTATTTGCATCAAAATGAGGACATCCTCTATTATTTAATCATTAACTTTACTTAGCTAGCCATAGTTAATATAAGATTTCATCCCACTAGCCATCGTAAGACATTCTTTCGTATGCACTGTACCTGTCACGGAAAATTCAATTATCGCTAAGTTATACATAGAGGGACAACTTAAATAATTTATAGTTAATATAATGAATAGAGCCGAGAGTGAAGTGGAAAAGAGACTCAGCCAAATATGTATCTGGCTGATCCTCCTAATGAACATTCCAGTTATTAGCGCAATCCATATCATCCATCTGCATGTAATAATCAAGGCTAGAATGTTTTTGATAGGGGCAGGGGTAGATATTTCATTGGGGGGTGAGAGTTCCCGTATAAATCCAGCCAACGGGCATTTCAACTAAATCGAAGCTGATGGAATTTATTAAATAGATTGATATTGGATTAATTATGGAATTTGACCGCAGTGAAGCCGCATTCCATCCTTTATGACTCGTCCTAGCCAGAAGGGGGGAGCGTTTTGGAATATCGCACAGCGATCTAGTGGTGGATCTGTTCATTTGAGTGGAAAAAAATGTTAATAGGATTTTATGGTAGCTTTGTTTGCGCGGGGGGGGGGGGGGGTAGAGGGCAGAGGGGTCCACTTATTAATTGAAATTGAATTGATTGATTTTTTAATTTTTATTCGAGTTCGATTTAAACCATTTTTTGTAATTACTTTCACTTATATAGAATAACTAAAAATATTGAAATTCAATCTCCGGAAATGAACTTTTCGAAGTATTTTGATCTCAAGTAGGTATAATTAATTCAAATATCAATTTCAAAATTTGTGTTGTACGATAGCATTTATATGAACACAAATATACCTTTTGTGGTTTCCAGAATTCTAAGAGTGCAACAAACGTGATTGGCATGTCTGTCAAGGATTTATTCAAATCGATCGACCGGAAGTAACCATTCACTTCCGATGTTTTTAGGTTTTTTGCGTTTTTTTTTGAGAAATTTCTTTTGCCATGTTTAATCTAAATTTCCAGTATTTATCAATAATCATATTTTGTTAGTTATCTCAATTTTTATAAAAACTATTTTTGCGGAAGTATTACTCTGCTTTTATGTTCTTTGTTACATAAATTTTATAAAAATCGTATGTCCAGTAATAGCATTTTACTTGGGGTTTTTGTAGTTTTTTATTTTCTAAAAAACGGCTCAACATAATTTTTATAAAAATTCTAAGTTTGTGGAAAAATATTATGTGTTTAAAAAGATTGATAAATTTTAAGTTATGATTTAAAATCCAGAGTCAATTACTAATACTATATATAGGTATATTTTTTAATGTACATTTATTATTAATGGAAGGTAAGAGAAAACGACCTGGTATAAGCACGTCACGAATTGTATCAATGACAAAGAAACAGGAATAAAACGAGCCATCCGCGTCCGAATTGTTTGGGATGTCATGGACATCAACCCTTGAACATAGCATAAGCCAGCCTTGAAGGCCCTTTCGGTCACGTCAGATTAAGGAACTCGCCGGGTGGTATTTCAATTCATAAATTGTTTATTAGCTTTTTAAAAATTAAGTTTTAATCCAAGAAATAATAAATTTGAACTTAAGAGCATTTAAAAATTGAAAATTAAATAGAATGTAATATTTGTAATTTGGGGTATACGTCTTGTATTCTTTCTCTCTTTCGCAAATTTTGTCAAAAAAAATAACGTCAAGATATTTTCGACAATGAAGAAAAAAAATTGTCAAGAAAGAAAAAATAAAATGAAAAAAAAACTTTCGGCAAGTGAAAAAAATTTCGACTGAAAGGAAAATAATTCTTGATCAACGACGTAAAAGAAATTTCAAAGGGGAGTAAGAAATGTAATATAAAATTCGACAAACATTGAAATAGACTGATAGAAAAAAAATGATGGATAATAAAAAATTAAATTTCAATAAGCCGACCTAGGGCGAGTTGGTCCGCATACCTACACTACAGTGGCGTGCAGTCCACTGGATGCTGTGCGGATAGAGGAGCATCCCTAAAATTTCAAACATTTTGAGTATTTTCATAAGAATATACGGTCGACTTCAAAATTTCAGGAGGATCTTTAAATTTTCAAATTATTATCCGTTATTTCAAATATTTCTATAAAAAACATTTTTTGTTTTGAAAAGTATATTGGTTCTCGATATAAAATAAAATTTTTGCATAGTTTCAAGGGGCAATTAAAATGAATGATTTTTCCGAAAAGGGCGCGCATAGAAGGTTTGAAGTCCCTGCTTGGTATATCTTCCAGTTCATGCATGTCAAAGACAAGTCCAGACGAGTTTTGATCAAATAAAAACTGTTCTCGCTGAGGAACTATTAAAATAGAAATAATACAAAAAAATGAAGATAAGAGTAAATAAATATTATATGTATTATTCGTTTACTATGAATTAAGTGGACTCTACGGTCACTTTTTGTTTCACATTAAAATTAAAAAATAAAAAAGATGTAAATTTTTAATTTTAATGTGAAACAAGTGGCCAAGAATCACTTAACTCATAGTAAATGAATATTACATATGATATTAATTTACTCTTAATCTTTATTAAAGATGTTTCACCTTGCACCAACACCACAATCCCTACTAATTAATACAAAAAAATGAATAAATAAAGATGATTCGGGAATCTTTGGACTAATCTATTTCTAAGAACTCTCAATATATAAGATCGAAAATAACTACGAGTGCTATAGACAGGTCATAGAATGCTTTATAGCAATAGAATTAGGAGAAATGTAAGATTTTCTTTATAGGACAGTTTGCAATGATTCATTGTGGAAGATGGCCGGTTTCCATTTCAAGGACTGTGGAGTTTAAGTCAAAAGATTTAATTTCTGACTCCTACCCTCACTCACACAAAGCAGTATCCGTTTGGGGCGAAGGTCATAAAATATAATTTCAAAAATACGAAAAATTAAATAAAATTTCACACTTTTTTGGAAAGCATCCCCTGGTTGAAAAGTCCCCAACCGCCACTGCTATACTACCTACAACTCCCAAAATACTTTAGATATCAAATTTGTTTTTATTTATCAATGATGAAGATGGAATGAGTGAATTAATGAAATTTTTTCATAATTTTAAGATAGGCGGTTTCTAAATGTCGCGTGGACAGGTTCAAAAAACCCTAGAAAGGGTTAAATTGGGACCTGTTTGTTAGAACTTTATTTTATTATTATACTATTCAGCAATTTAATTTGTTACCATTTTTATTTGTGCTTTTCTATGTTGGGTGCTTTTTCAGGTTCTCTTTAGAGGATGGACCCTGTGCAGGTGCACCTGTTGCACATGTCTAGCTACGGTACAATCTATATATTAAGCCTAATTATAAATGAAAAGATCTTTACTGAGTACTTCATTGTATTGGCCGTGGTCCAGATATCTCATACTTGAAAATGATAACAAATATAGTGATCGAAACGTTGTATTGTATAATTTTATGTGTTTATTTGTTTCTTAATAAATATATATATTCAATTGACAAAAAAATGTGGTTTTTAATAAAAAGTTTAAATACAAATATCGGCCACAAAAGCTTTAATCAATTCATAAAATTGTAAGCTAGTAACAAAAATAAAAAAATTCGTCCCACTATGCAAAAATAAAAAATTTCACTAAAGAAGGAAGAAAGAGAATCTTCGTCTTCGGAAACCAGTGTGGCCCAAAAAGAAGAAACACATTTAAAAATAAATTAACTACGTAATACGATATAGCCTTAATATAGGTATTTATGGAAATGAACTCTAGAAATGGTAGTTAAAGTATTCGAAACTCATATTGGACTATAAATCATAAGATTATTTGACGTTATATTTCAACTAAACATAAATATGTTGTGTTTTGAGTGTGTTTAATTTTTAATGCTAAGTCATCATCAGAATGAGTCGATATTTTTGTTGAAGAAACAAGAAATGTAGAACTTTCTATGATTCTGTTCATCTGACGGACCTTCTGGTCACTGGGTCATTCTCTTGCTGATCTGAAGGGCATTTCAGGAAAGATTAATCTAGTCATTGACGAAAACTTTGAAGCGACACTCAAATAAAGATTTATTTAAGAGAAATAAGTGGGTTTCATTACCATGGACCACCAGCTACTATTATATCATAATTAATTTATTATATATGTTTCAATTTCAAAGAAAAGTGATATATTTATTGAAAAATATATTTATTGGTGTGATCTCACCTAGGAAGCTTTTAGACCTGTTTCTTCTAGCTTTTGTCTCTCCACCTGCTGTGTACATAATTTCTCCTTAGTTCTATGTAGTGGCAAATTGTGAAATCATATGGAAGGATGAGAGAAAAAGTATCAAATAAGTAAAAAAAAGTAATTAAGATAAATGGAAATTGAGAAAATATCTTTGCTTTTGAATGCTTTTATTTAATTTTGATCTCATGTCTATTTTTCTGTTTATCCGTTTTGTTTGGTAGAGCCTTGTAATAAAATTTTGAGTGGCCACTTCTCCCTAGGAAATTTTTTTGTAATTTCGCATATATTTGAAATACAATAGTTCATCAATTATAGGAATTAAAAGGGAAAAATATCATCACGACATTAAAAAATATAATGCAAACATTAATAAGAAATTAAATTAGGGAACGAAGAAAATATTTTTATATTATAGACAAAAGGATCAGCAGGGATTCGAACCCGGGTTCTTCGCATGTGCGCTGCGACGCCTTTATAAGAGCCTTAGCTCATCCTCTCGGCCACTGATCCCCGAACCCAAGCTGATACTTAATGTCTATATGAATTTGGAATTTCATTTTTATTTAATGTGGGAGGCGTTTGGATATTAATAAGAAATTAATGCTTACATGATATTTTATATTTTTAAGAGTAAAACAAAGTGGGTTGGTGTCTTGTGATCGATTCTCGAGACGTCCCAAAAGTTTGGTTCCCGAAATATCATTTTAAATGTTTTACTATAACAATTGGATGTTGATGAAGGCAGTCCACGGTGGTTGTAAAAAACAAGACTATAATGGTTTTATTATTTTACATTTATTTGTTAAACCGACGTTTCGGAGATTTATTCTCTCTTCAATAAATCTCCGAAACGTCGGTTTAACAAATAAATGTAAAATAATAAAACCATTATAGTGTTATCTTTTACGAACCACCGTGGACTGTCTTCATCAACATCCAATTGCATGTATTTATACCAGTCCGTCTCTAAAGAAAAACGCTATCAGATTTACTATAATTCTAATTTGAATTTATGCTGACTACTTGGTTCTCAGATACGAAACCTAATAAAAATTTTACTTAAAATAAATCTGAAAGTTTAAGCTTTCTGAAGAAATTCTATGTTCGCTTAATTAAGTTATATTTTTGTCTTTATAATTTACTTTTTCAACAATTAATAATGAAGATAAATATATAGTTTTAATGATGTTAATCTAAAGTTTTAAATAGGTACATCATTTTCAAAAATCGAATATACTAATATATAATCTGAATGTAATGGAGAGGCAGCCCAGAGGGTGAGGAAAGAAAAATGTAAACACATATCAAATAAAGTGTAACTTATTGGAATCCTTCCTTCCTTCTAAAACCGACGTTTCGGAGGATTTTCCCTCCTTCTTCAGGGTTTGCAAAGTGAAGGAGGGAGAGGAAAATCCTCCCGAAAGGTCGGTTTTAAAGGAAGAAGAAGGAAGGATTCCAATAAATCACACCCATTTGATATGTGTTAACTTTTTCTTTCCTTCTACCTCTGACGCTGCTTCCATTACATTCAATTAAAATTTCTACCAGTCCGTCTCTCCACGAGAAAAATTTCGTTGCAAAAAAAGATTAGCTATATAATTCTAAAACAAAAAATTATCCAATCAAATAATTTCAAATACTGCTCTTTTAATAATTAAAAAAAATGCTTTAATAGAAATTTTAAATATAATTTTTCATCTTATACCTATGCAACAGATAATTTAATTTTAAATATAGTTTTTAAAATTATAAAAATTTAAACTGTATAAAATAATAAAACGATATAGCAAGATTCGATTAGCTTCAATACAATTCCCCACTGGAAAAGTGTATCAAAATGCTGAAAGACTATTCCTTGCCCCATCACTAATTTTAGTTAGCTAGAGGTCGAATTTCGTAAAATCTTGAAATCACTTTTTAGACAGATTACTAATTAGTAATTTTGAAAAATTTTATTCCGCTTCTAGAAAAAAAAAAAATTGCTTAATATTTAATGTTATTTTTTCTTGCCACTATTTCGAATAGTAAAGGGACGAATTTAAAAAATCCTAAAAACAGTTTATTCATAGGTTTCTAAGAACTAACTGGACAACATTTGATTTAGATTGGACAAAGGTCTACTATACCTTTAGTTTTTTGCTATAAGGATAGCGTCCCCTTCCCCTTTATAGATAGCCAAATGATATTTAGCCAGTAGGTTAAATATAGCACCTACTATGTGTATACCAAATTCCATCGAAATTCATTAAACCGTTTACTCTGAATAGATCTTCAGATATACAACATTTTACTTATAAGTGAGTAGTTTTTAAGTAGTTGAGGTCGAACTTCGAAAAATCCTTAAAATACTTAATTTAAATGATTTTAAAGATCAACTGTACAAAATTTGGGTTCCTAATTAAACAAAATAAGCGACAACATTTAATTTTTATAATATAAATAAAGAATACTAGTATATATAGATAATATTTAAATTTGTTAAAGACTAAAATTTGGCGTGAATGACCTTACAAACGAATATTCATTCGATTGTTTAGACTAAAAAACCAACAACTCTCATATTCTCAAACATTTCAAAAAAATATTTTCTAATACTCTTTAATATATAGATGCTTCATAGTCAACCGAGTTTTCAGCCGGTAGAAATTTTTATTTGCCAGCTAGGATCGAACCCCGGACCTCCACTTCAACATCGTCATAATCGATCGATGCCGAAGCGAAGCCAGTGCGTTAGCTGACTGAGCTACTCCTCCTCAAAACGTATTAAAAAATAGAAAATAACATCTTCAGCAACCAAATATTTTCCATATTCCTCAAAACTAAAAATGAAGTTATCGGAATTTTCAACTTATTGAAATTTAAATTAAATAAGAGTCCATACTTTATTTTTAGTCATTTGAGTATGAAAATTCTATGAATATTGGAGCTCCAGTATGTTATTTTCTACATTTAGGTAAGTGTGTTTCGAAATAAAAGTAACTTAAAACAAAAATTTTAATATATTTTTATTCATAAATAAATATAAATGTTAACAAACTCGATAAAATAAAATTGATCGGGTTCATCAAAATGCTTTTTTTCTTCTTCTTCTAAACTTTGTTTATTACCTTGAATTTATTTCTTTTCTATACAACTCTAAATTGGATTTTTCTTCTTTTAGAGTAATCTCTCCTATTTTAAGCAATATGACTGGGGTTTCTCTTTTATTTATGAATTCTAATAATCGATTTTATTTACGAATCAATACGTTGCTTTTATTTGTCCTAAGACGATTATCTTGTTCAGGTTCAATAGTGGATGCTCAAGTAAAAAGTGATTCATGCTGCTGCTTCGACTGAAATTTATGCAACAACTAATTCACTAGCCGATACATATTCCTAAATGGTTACCATGGTCATTTGTGGTCTTGCCATTTCTGTTTCAGAAAAAAACAAAACAATTCTTTCTTTCGCTTTCTCTACCCCCCCCCCCCCCTCTCTCTCTCACTATTTATATAAATTGCTTAATTGGCCATTTAGTACACTTTGTTCTGATTTTTCTCACTCTCCAACTTTCATACTATAAACATTATTAACTATAATTTGTACATAAAATTGGATCTTTGTTCGTCATCACCATAGTCTGCAAACTACGGCCTGCAGGGCCAGATTCTTTCTGTAATCCGATTTTATCCGGCTCCCAAAGAAAGGTGAGGAAATACGTCAAGGTATTCAGAGCAAAGGTGGTAGTTTTCAAAGGACAGGGAAGATAGTGATTTTGCAATAAAAACAGAAAAAAGATGAAATCGCATCAAGAGAGTGAATTAGAATTTCCTACCTCATTTGCGAATTGAGTCATTTCACATTTAAAACTAGAATTATAGAAATGATTTGATGATCTGGATGGATGATAATGTAAAAGCAATTAGGCGGTTTCAATATACATTTGACTCGGTTCCAAGTCAGTTGCTCATCCAATCGTCCAGATATCATATCCATATACCAAGTTTCCAGCAACATCTAAAATCTTCCTATTTTCTAAGTGAATTGAGGAGGACCATCACAGCATTTATTTTGAATTAATGTCTATTTTAGTTTGAGTAATTCACCCTTTTTGTCTAAGACCTTTCCACGTGATTTTATTTTCTTGATAAAAGAATCCCTTAACTCCTTTCTATTCTCATTCTACTATCTCCTTCTATTTTTCTCCGTGCAGATCTTAGATTCTTGGTCTTATTTAGTCTTTGGTAGGAAAATCTATGAGGGTGTCCGCTGTTTGATAAAAAATACGTTTGTCCCCATTACTTCAAGGAACTGGAACTCTCTCCCATCCTCCATCTTTCCCAGCACTTATAACCTTCAAACCTTCAAAGCCCGGGTGCACAAACACCTACGGCTCCACCCTCTCGCTTGACCAACTTCCCCTTTTCTTCGGCAATGCAAGGGTCCTTCGAGATCCATAGGGGCTGCATCTTTACTGGTGCGCCCTTTCTTCCATTCGATTGCATTAAAAATAATAATAATAATAATAATATATATAGGTGTGTGTTTATTGCATCAAGCAGAGGATACCCTCATTTATTTTGAATTGATTAAATTATTTTATTCTTTTCGTTGTTTTGTGATCAATGCGTGGTAAAGTATTTACACACCACGATGTTTTCTTTTGTATATAATTGGATCACTCTACGTCTATACTATTTGCTAAATCAATCCAAAAGTCAAAATCAGTGCTCCAAAAAGTAAATTTTCGAAAAGGCGATTGCAATACTTCGTTTTATAAGTAAAAGTAAAAAGAAATTGGTTATAAAGGGGGAGTGAAAGTGGCGTAAGAGGACCGATAAAAGAAACAGCAGCAAGGGTATCAAAGAAGACATGACAGAAGAGTGACGGGTTGATTGGCAGAAAAACAACATAAAACAAAGACTGAGTTAAAGGAGCAAATGAGAAAAAAATTAGGTACCTTAAGAATTTAATTTTTACATGCTTTTATTTGACTTGGTTCATATCCTTTTTCTTGCTAGAATTTTTTTAATCGAATCATGAATTAAACTTAAATAAAAAATAAATAAATAAAAAGTAAACATTATAAAGAACACTCACGGCTTGTAAGATTATAATAGGTCAAGGAGTATTTTCTGATGTTTGTTTTGGTTTCTCAATGTAAGTCAAATGAAAAATTTCAAAAACAAGTAAATATATTGTAATCAGATTTCTAAGTAGCTAATAAGACAATTTTCTTGAAAATTTGTACACAAATCAATTTACAATGACAATCCAGTGTGTTATTAATTCCAGGCTTTGAAATATAGAAAAATATTTTTTTTCTTTAGTGCTCAAAATTTTTTTCTACATTATATCTATATCTAATAATAATAAAATCACAAGAATTTCCAACTAATTTGACTAAAAATGAAAGTGTGGGCGCTGTATACTAAATAATTTGAAAAAATAAGCGCCTATGATTTGATTTTTAGTCATGTGGGACTATGGACATTTTACATGGTCAAAGAAAAAAATTATCCTTCTGCTTTTTAGCGCATTTTAAAAGAAGAAAATGTGTTTTTTAAAATGATTTTTTATATTATTATTATTATTTATATATGGGGAGTTGTAGGTGTCCGCGCGCGCTAGAGCTACTCGCTTCTGCATCCATTGTCTCGATGACGGAAGTTGGAGCGGGAGGCCCAAAGTTCAGGCCTTGGAGAATAAATATTTAACCGGCCATAACTGGGCTCCCTCGCTAACACTAACATAACCCATTTTAAAAACTACCATACTTAACAGAAAGGCTAAGCAATAGACTTTAAGTAGTATCAGAAGCCAACCAATAAAAAAAAATAATTTATTTAGTAATCTATTTTTTAAATAATGTAAATTCAAAATGTCGAAACAGAACTGGATCTTCTAGTAAAGAAATGAACAAAAAATGTTATCATTGATTCCTATGTTTTATGGATAATGAAATGAATGTAATTAATAGAGGATATAATTAGTTGATTAATTGTTTTATTTCCTCCGAATCTTACAGCTTTGGATTCTTTCAATCTAAACTTCACAAAATTATACGTTTCAGAATTTTTTTAGCTACTTTTTCTTATTCTCTTCCTGATAATAGTATAGTTGATTCTCTCATGATCTGTAAAGACTTTAATTAGCTTGCTCGTTCTATCTTTCCAAAATCTAACAATGTTTTGTAAAGTTTATTATTTTCTTATAATAACAAGGTCATAAGATCAAATACTGGTTTGACTCAACTGATCAAATTCATCGGATTCTATCCCAAACTAATTCTTTTTCCATATTAAGGACATCAAGTGTCAGCTGCGTAATCCATTGAATGTGTATAATTATGTATTTAAATATATTGTAAAATTCATTAACTCCATAATTATAAATTTAGAGATAACGTAATACACATATTATTTTGGTCATTTCATGTTAACAAAATTTTTATTTGGCGAGGATGATTACTGTATTAGATTGACAACCGTCTAAAAAACACGCATTAAAGCCCCGAAGCTAGCCGAAGAGTAGTAGTACTGATGCTTCACTCGGTGAGATCTCCAGTCGGGATTATTAGTATTTTCAACTGAATGCTAGTTATTATTATTTAAACCTAAACTATTTTTCGAATTCTTTTCGATTTTTATCTATTTTTCAATGATAAATTATTTTATATGAAATAAATTATTTCGGGAATATTCAGGGAATATAATTTTTATTTCTTTATTTTTATCCATATCTTGAAAATAAGTAATTGTAATAATTTCAAATAATCGTATAGTTATAAATGGAAAACATATATTTTTCAAAAAAATTACTTTCTCTTATACCTACTGGATGGAGAAATTTTAAAATCGACTAAATTTATACTTAGTTAACAATTTTTCTTCGTAAATATAATTTTGAATAGCTTATGATCACCCGACATCCTTAAAGTCAATTAGTTTGTTCCTATGACATCTAGCACCTCTGTTTCTCGAGATCTACAATCTGCATTGTATAATATTCGGCCATCTCGATCGAAATCACTGAATATTATCTTCTTTTCAGAAACTATGACTATGAATTCTACAGGTGCTGCACCTCCTTCTAGCTGTACACCTTCTTGCATTGTTGTCATAAAAATTAAATTCTCACTTATAAGTATCCTTCATTACCTATTTGAGTAGTAGAGACATATTCTTTCAGTTTCAAAATGGGAATAATCAATTTCAAAATGAAAATAATCAATAGTAAATTAAGAAGTTTTTACAAAATGATTAAAGCTTCCTAGGCAGAATAGTTTATTAGAACTCTCTCAAAATTTCTAAAATTCAAAATTTCGTACACCATTCGAGTGTCTCTCTAATAGTAGTATAGTATAAAATTGTTTATGCCGTTAGCCTATAAAATCTATAATTAGGTATATCTTTCTACTTCAACTCTTTTGAATTTTACAATCTCATATAATCTAAAACTATAAAGAAAACCCACAACTTATTTTTCTCAAACTTGCAGTCTTCTACTTTTGATTCAAGAAAACTTTTGGAAACATTTGAACTAAAAAAAGATAAGTAGGAAACGTCATTTAAATTAAATATAAAACTTTTTTAATTATTTCACCTTTATTTATCACTCTTATATTCTTCGATAAAAACACATGTTGATTAAAATATATATATTGATGAAATGTTTTTAAACTTTATTGGGATGTTCTAGATCTAGATATATATCCTTAGGGCATTGCTAGTACCTACTGTCAGAAAAAGTTGGCCATTAGGCTTTTAATCAAATTCCAGTTCTTTTTGTTAAGTCATACCTAAATGAGAATTTTATCTTAAATTAAATGACTCACATCCTATTTTTTTTTAATAGAATATTTTCAACGTCTTTTGACTTCAGTTTTTGATTTCAAAACTATTTAATTTAATTTATTGAGTTTAATCTGTCCAAATTGGTTCATTCATTCTTTTACGTATTAACTATTTTTATATTATCAAGTTACAAAAAAATTATGGAATTATTACCGATGCAGAAATGTTCTTATTCTCCAAAGACGGGATCTAAATTTAAAATATTATTATTTTTTAAAGATCAATTTTAGAACACTTATTGATTATATTATTCCCTAGTCCTAGAACCATCAGTCCATGAGCTCACTACCGTTTTCGCTTTCATTAGAAACCATTTAATATTGTTTTCTTTACAGAAATACAAGAGAGGTATAGAGGTATTGAAATTTGCCGGTGTAGCAAATTCTTGCAAGAAAAAATATAATGAAATTAAATAGCAATCTGAGAAATGAAATTTTCTCTACTATAGATTTTATATAATACTACTACGACTAAATACTTGAGATATCAAAATCGAAATTATTTGTCGTTTATCTAGACATCTACACAGAGAGGCGCCAAGTCCCTTTTGCGCCTTCGTGTGAAATACTGATTGGCGCCTTTATATGCCCTGAGCCCAAATTACTGCGGCCACAACATTTTTTGAGGGCTTTTTTTTTACAAAATGATCTAATAAGGCGAATAATAAATAGCTTCAACCATTTTTGAGATATTTCAAAAATACTAAGCGAAAAAAAACCTTTTTAATGCTCGATTACAACATTTCATCATACCTCAATATTATTATGTGGTAACGTAATAAGAATGAATTTAAAAGAGGTTGAAAATGTGAATCTTTCAAAATAAGAAGGACTCTTGTAGGTGAATTCAAATTGTTCTTAATTTTAAAATTAAATTTGTTCCTTATTTATTTTAGCTTAAAAATTTTTATGGTTCTTAAGAAAAAATTATTTTGAAATTTTCCCTCTCGCCTTTCTGAGGAGTTAACCCGTTGCTCCAACTGACCACTTGACATTTTTCCGACCCGTTGCTATCGCAGAGACTACTGCGGACAATTGCTACAGACAGAGCGCAGGCTTGTCTTGTGAGCAAGTGGGGAAAGCATCTCTGATACATCATGTTAAACCTGTCGCGGGACGCTCGCTGTTTGCCAGTAGAAGCATCAGTCAGGTCATCTAATAGCTATACCTCGTAACATGGGAGCCCCTGGTATTTAGACAACTGAATTGACAGATCAGTTAAGGGGTATGACTACATTGCAAACAAAGGCCAATCCAACCGATTGAAATAAAATTGAAAACCTACCATTACTTTAACAAAATGCAGCGCTGATTAGATTTTGTATATATCGGCCCACAAACATTAGTACTTTATTCCAGTACTTTTTTTTAAATATCTTGAAATTGACTTAATCAATTTTGATGAAATTTAATATTCTAATTAATTACCACGAGGACCACAAAAGAGGATATATAAAGTTTTTAGTAAAATTATATTTTAAAGTACTTTACCCTAGAGTAAGATAGTACTTTATTAAAATTCTTTAAAATTTATTCATTCGATCGGTGTAATATAGCTCATGGTCACTGCACGCTTGTCAGCGCCTGTAGGAGCATTGGCAAATCCATCTCAAAGAGACAGTCTACAGCAAGGCTAATAGGTTTTGGTTTCAGGTTCTCGAGGGGAAGCCTAGGCATGACAGACTTTTGACAAGATTAGAACTCCGAGATCTCCTGATCTCGGAACAGATTGAACTCAATAATTATATTATACTATATATAATTGTTTCGGAATCCAAATTTTTACGCCTTCTTATTTATTTATTTGTTTTTTTTTGCCCAGGATACTTACTTTTATTTTATGGGTGTATACGATTCAATTATATATATAATTAGCGTAGAAAATAGATTATATATTAGGTTAAATTTTCGCAATGACCCTAGATTGAACTAAGGCTTAATGGTCCGGGAGTGAAACACCTTCATGGACCCATGTTTTCTCTTTTTTTTTATATTGGCCATCTTTTATCTTAATGGAAATTTCATTTACTCTTAAGGAGTATAGCTGTTGCGTTTCTAGGGTAGAGGATCAGAGCTTTTTGAGCTTAAATCATCTAATGTCTTTGTTTAAAAATGCTACTAGAAAGGGATAATATTTTATTTATTGTACTCTTATATCTTTCATTGAAATTCCTCTTAATTAATTGAGCCTATTGTATTAAGATTATAATCTGATTGAGCTTTGAATATATAATCGTATTGCTTTCTTATTTAAATAGAGGTGTAAGAATAATTGATTTCTTGATTGTGTGATACACGTCATGTTTTATGATACATAACCATTTAATAAACTGTTAATACTTCTATTTGGGAAATTGTTTTTTTCTTCTTATTAATATTGTTGTTGGCGAGCTTTCAATTGTTCGATACACTGGGGAGTGTGAATTGCAGATGTTGCTGCATTTGTCCCGAATGTCATGAACGAAAAGGATTTACGGCAGACCATATTCTCATTAAGAAAATAATGAGTTTGACCAACGAGGGGTTGAAGCAGGTAAGATTTGTTTACGTTGAGAAGACTAAAGTTGCAGGCGGGAGTGAAAGGTTGCCGGAGGTTCCCGAGGGTTCAAGGGGCTCGAGAAGGACCCCAGAGGACTTGTAATTAAAAAAGCGAAGCTGAAGGGCAAGAAGGGAAAGGGCTGTTTAGTGTCCGCCGAGATAATATAAATATGTAACAAGATGAGATGTGCTTACGTTCGCTGTAATGAAGCTTAGAGAACGGAATCAACCCTTTCTGCTGTTGAATATGTATCGTCCCTCCCTGTTCTCTTCCACGGTCCCTGGGGAATAAGCCCCAGGTCGCAAGATGAAAGAAAAAGCAAAAACTTAGCCGATCCAAAATAATGAATCCTCCCTAAAGGGCCGGGCTTCGTTCGGACATCGCTGCCTCCCAGCCTGATAGCTATTTATTACTCCAACACGATCACCACATTGTTCGCTACAGGATTCAATTATTTATTTATCGTCTGGAATAGGACAAATAAGTATAACATCCAAAAAAAAAATAATAATAATTAGATTCTCATGCTCATTTATCTGTCTTAAGACTCAATTCTCTCCCCTATTTATTAAATTATTTTGAACCTTAAAACAATGCTTAATTGAAAAATCTTAGTGAACCGCGTCAATACTTATCTGGACCAAAAATAAAAAATTTGGAAATCTGCATTTTAATTCGATATAGGAACTACGTTTTGTATCATATGCGTTTATTGTTAAGCTGTTCTTTTTTATTAGAAAAGATAATAGTGAAATCTTATGAGATATAAGTATATTTGATTTTTAGAAAATCAAAAACCAGCTTATGATTGCAGTTTCTATTACGAGGCATTGATTGGTTCTAAGGAAAATTCAATCAATTACTGTTTTGGCTCTTGTTTTTTATCAAGAGTTCAAAAATACGCCTCTTATTATTTACAACAATATTATCTTGAAGCAAAAACAAATTTTTAAGAAAATTCAATTAATTTTGAAAATATTATTATTATTTCCCATTCACTGCAAATATTTACACGGATATAGTCTTGAGTCCTACGCTAATTTAAACTGATATACAACTAAATAAAAAGAATCAAATTACAATGTAGGATCAGGTTTTTTTTTTTTTTTGGCTTTTCATTTTCTAGCCATAAGCCATTTACGATACTAATTATTTTATTTAAATTTGTCTCTACCTCGGGGGTCAGATTTGAGCCGGATGCCTCGAGTCGGATTCGAACTCGGGTCCTCTTGGTTAGTTGGCTGACATGCTACCGCCTAGCCTACCCAGACCCCCGTAGGATCAGGTTAAATGGACACTAGTACCTACCCGAAGCAATATATACAATATGATTAAAGTGTTCACGCAGAAAAAATGTAAATATCTGGAAAGCCGACTTTTCGATTTAGTTTTTAAACCTCAGAACTTCCATACAATATGTTTCTTCATATTATCAAAAAAATCAACAATCCGAACTCTCGAAAAAGATTTGAATCATAATTTTATCGGATGTTTGTGTGAACAGTATTATTAACTAATTCGTTCATATTATCTAAATGGTCAGTGGTTCAGTGTTGCAACAGGCCCCTCGAGGGCATAGTAGGGCACACAAATAAAACATCACAGACCAATGTCCCTGCAACCAATCAAAAAGTACAGCGGATCGACTGGCGTGTTAAGAGTAAAAGAGCACGTAATTAGTCTTCGATTCTTTTCTATAGAAACAAAATTCCGAAATAGAATACACTCTTGATCTAAATTGAGGAGCTGTGCTGTTTATAAACTGAAGAATTTTATAATAGCTAAAACCTATTAGTTATGTATTGTTGATTGAGAGCTGTCAAAAAGTAACTTTAGAAACACGTGTATTCTGATAGAAATATTTCATCAACAATATCCAACCTAGCTCGTTTTAGTTGGAATTCCTCCTCTAAATGTTGTGGTAGGAAATAATAAAGGCTCCATTTATCTCCCAGCTGAGCAGAGTTCTCTGATATCTCTACATATCAATTGATTACAAAAGTTTCTTGCTTTATCTGGATTCTTCTCCATCAAAACAAAACACACGGTTTGAGAGCAATAATATTGATGAAGTATTGGTTCGTGAAAATATTTTTCGTTTGTGAATGAATGATTGAATTGTAATCGAAAAATAGAACCGCTAACTGATACGTTCCTGGAACGCCAAGGATCAAATCGATATCCGAGAAGGAAGACATATGTGCGTTGTTCTCGCTGGATTCAATCCTGTTGGACTTTAATCGCGATTTCCAATGAAATTGAACTCTATTAGAACAAATCAAAGAGTATGTCCTCTGCTTAATGCAAATAAATATTTCAAAAAACAACACATGTGTAAAAAAGGCCAAGTTCGATTAATAAAACCCATCTTTGTCAAAAAAGTAGTGAGATCTAATGTGCTGCCAAGTTCAACAAATTTATAAACTGAGTCGAGAATATAGTAACTTCAATTAAAACGCATGTTTTTCATTTTACATGTCCATCTATTTATTAACATTGTTAGTTTAGTTTGAGTAATAGAGGATCACAGCCCCAGGTATCTCACTTTAGGCCTTCACAAAGATTGTAACTGATCAGCTTACTATTACAACATGACGAATTTACCTACATACAATAGGGTATTTGAACCCATGAGAAATAACAGATGGAATAATTCTAACTAAAATGATTTGTAAGGAGCATAACTATTTTAATAAAATTAATTTAATATTGAAATTTAAAATAAAAACGAAATACTAGCTGGTGATTCACAAATAAAACAAAAATATTTTTGAAAATAAACTCGAGTATGTATTTATACATATATTTCAGATTTATCGTCAAAATAATATTTTTTATTTGTGAAACACCACCTAGTATTTCATTTTTATTTTAAATTAATTTTACTAATTAAAATGACTGATGATGAGGTCAAACGTTTGAAACTATAGTTTGTAACAAATAAATTATATATATATATTTGCATCAGCAGAGGACAACCTCATTGATTTCTCCTTAATACAATCTGAATTGACTCAAGTGCTAATTGCGCCTCGAGAATCACCTATGTGGTTGAAAAAAATGTGTCCTCGCTGTCGAAACAACATCAAGACATGGAGGCCAGTGGTAGACCCTACCTTGGAAATCTCTCCTGGGATATTAATGACACCTGGTTTGATTGATTCTGCTATTTTTTGTTGAACAGCGAGCGCTTGTGTGATTTGTGTCGAGGAACAAAAGTCAGAGCGGGTGAATGCATGGCCGATGAGCTAATCACTCATCAGTCATTTTTCAAGAGTCAGATGACATTTTCCCAATGCCAGGTATTGTTGGAGCGGCTCAAGACAAGATCCGAGCGGCGCGGCGCGCAGTTGGCGGCCGATGAGGGCTCAACAGCCCGCCGGAAGACCAAGAAAATAGCGCACCAACTGATCCTGAAACCGCTCCCCAGAGAGAAACAAAGCTCCCCTTTGACCATTTGCCAAGGAGAAAGCTTTTGGTCAGATCTCGATTTAAATAAAAGAACACGATTTGAACAAAAATAATATATATATATATCTTTTTTTTTAATTTAATTTTTTAATAAAGTGGTCTTGGAGATAGCTCAGCAGTGAAAAAAACCACAAAAATAAGAAACTCAAATCCTTTTGCCAGAACATTAGGTTTTTTTTTTGTAATTTTCATCTGTTCAAACAAAATTAAAACAATAGGAATCAAATAAAAATTTTGTAGGTAGATATATTACAGAATTATTCTTTCATAGTCGAGTCACATATTATATATTACTTGATTAGATATTTAAATAAGCTATTTATTCATCGATTAATGAATCTATTTTGTAAATGTTTTTTATATTCTATAAATGAAATCTACAAATATTACGGTAAAGGTAGGCTTAGTCCTAGTAGTGAATTCAATGAAATTTTTTTTTTGCTTGTTTTTAAAAATGTTTGAAACACGAAGAAAAATTATTTTCAGCCGTGGTTATTTTATCTGTGGGTATGTCTGTGTGTCTTTTTTCTCTAGCTGGAAAGGTACCTAAAATAATTTTTTAAATTAAATTTATTAATTTGAAGAGAAATTTTTAGTCCTCTTATTACCAAGAGATTCAAGTTTCTACAACTATTTTTTTAAGCAAAAGTTGTCAAAAATCACATCCCCTACAACTTTGCTCATAACAAAATTTGCCGTAGAGCTAATATTTGAGGAGTTATTTGTTAATTTCCATTAATGGGCCCCCAAACCCCCTTTTAGGGTAAAAATATCAAAACGTTATATAGCAATGAAATTAAGTTAGAATACAAAATATGATTCAAATATTAAATTTCATAATATCCCTTCAGCCGTTTTTACGTGAATCGTGAGCAACTTTTCGCGGAACCCACGCAAACACACATACGTGCATTCAGACAGACAGACAGACAGGCAGAAATTTTGTTGAGGGTGTTTTCCTTCATAACTTTGCTTGAAACGCGTGTAGCCAAAATTTGGCGTGATTTGGACCAATGAACAAACAAAACCTTAATTTTATATATAGGTATAGATTAATGTTTTCAGGACCGATTTTGTTTTTATTATATTGTTATAAATATAGCAAATTATAACAAAAGAGGACAATTAATTAAAGACTCAACATTTCATTCATGGAAAAGGAATTAATTTAAAATTTTAATTATTTCTATTATATTCTTCTTAGGGGAGCCAAGTAGCCAGGCGCGTTAGAGCTGCCGCTCCTACATCGTCTTGATGATGGTGGAGCAGCAGGCCCCAGTTCAGGCCTTACTCGCAGCTAGAATAAAAAAAAATTGACCGGGAAAACCTGATTCCCTCACTAACCCATGATAAAAGAATCATATAATACTAGATACCCACTAGCTGAATGGACTATGTATCTGAAACCAACCAAATAATATATATATATATATATATTTGTATTCTTCTTGTATTTACTTTGAAATACGAGTTTATGTTAAAGTTCATGCTTGACCACGTGATGATTAATAGAGTATTATCAATCAAGTAAAAAAAATTCAAAAAAAAAATCTAATGATCATTCTGAGTTTAGGGAATATCACATCAAATAATAAAATTTGTCAATCAATAAAGGAAATTTCAGTTAATATCAAATTTAAAAGTAACTGATTAAGATTTAATTATACCTCAATATTTGGCCTGTGGCTCGTGAATATCGAAATTTAACTTTAATTTTATTTAAATTAATCAAATAACTACAAATAGGCTTCCGTATAAGGAGTAAACTGGAGAGAGGGCAAATTTGTACCCACCAGCTATTTTTATTATTGTAAATGTACCTACCTATATATAAATACATCATGTGCCTATCTGTTTTTGAAATTATAAAATACTGTATCTTATAATCTATTTATGAAAAAAATATATAAATATAAATTTATTGATTAATATATTTGTCTCCAAGCTTTGCTCCACACACCTATGCTCTGGCGTCCACAGAAAAGAGCAAATGAGGCATTGGAGTAAAATTGTGGGATCGAATAAAAAGTGATCATTAAAAGCTTATATGACATAGAGTATCTCTCTCAAAGGTGTTTTTGAATATATTTATTTTCATTTCAGAAGGGAGTCAAAATTTATTAATGTAATTATTCGTCCATAAGATTTTACCCTTCCTCTACCATGCATATCTAGAATAATAAGAAAACATTGAAGGAGACAATCAAAATATAATAGTGTCTTCTGCTGGAATTATAAATTTTTAATATATTTATATCGAGACTGTAGTTTCGGGAATTCAAAGGAATTCCTGTGAATCAATTGTAATAGATTGATGAAGAATACAAAACTCTCGAAACTATAGTCGCGTTATAAATAAATTAAAAATTTATAACTCAGCAGAAGACACGCTCTTTATTGTCTCCTTCAATTTATAAAAATTCTACTACTCTCGGCAAAAAGAAACTTTCAATTTAATAAGAATATAAATTACACAAGCAGTGATATTCAATAAACAAATCAACAAAATCTACAAAAACGTTTGAATTAATGATAATTAATGTATTATGCTGTCAATTTATAAATAAACAAATAAAAGAATATATGGCATATCTCCGAAATAATATATATATGTATATATATATATATATATATATATATATATATATTATAAACAGATTATTATGTCATTATTTTATCTATGATAGCTTGTACAATGACAAGGCATTAGCAGGGTCAATCGACAACAAATTTTGTTGACGTTTACGATTTTACATTTATATACTCGTCTGGCTATTTTTAAACAAGAAAATAAAATTTTTAAAATAAGTTCGGATTTGAAAGTGTATAGGAATCTTCAAGTTAGTTTATCCGAAGTTTTTTAAAAGATATTTCCATTTATAATAAATAAATAAATTGAATCGAAGCCAAAATATAGATCAGCTGTTTATTTAGTAAATGAAATCTTACACATTATTTAGTAAATACCACATAGTACTAGCCATTTGAATTAGATTAGTTCAATTGAAACATAAAAAAATCTAACCAGTCATAAAGCCATTACTCTCGTTCGCGAATAGCAGTAGTAACATTTTCTGACAAATTCCTATTGTGCGTACGATCGGCGAGAGCAGCTCGCTTGGCAGCCAATCCCTCAAAAACCTAAATTTTTTTATTTTATTTGCTTATTCATGATCCTCCATAAGTTAAGAAGGGAAAGACGTACAAAGTTTTTTCAGGTGCAGAGATGTTTTTATATTCCAAAAATAAAGAAGTGTTGAGATTTTGAGCTTTCTAGCTTAATAATTTTTAGGAAAAAAAACCGACTTCAAAAAAATTAAATGCAACAAATAAAATAATAACGAACTCAAAAAATAAAATAAAATACACTAAAAGGTATAAAATAATTATCTTATTTAGTTACAACTAAACGACGAAATTGTTACATGAAATCCCTTTTTTAAGTCGGTGCCAAACATATACATTTTATGAATCCCACTCGACGGATCTTACTTAGTACGTTTGGTGGCTAATGAAGACAACATCGCGTAAGCTCGCTTATATAGTTTGTTTGGCACCGACTTCAAAAAGTGATTTCATGTAACAATTTCATCGTTTAGTTGTAACTAAATAAGATAATTATTTTATACCTTTAAGTGCATTTTTTTATTTTCGAGTTTTTATTATTTTATTTGTTGAATTTAATTTTTTGAAGTCGGTTTTTTTTTCTAAAAATTATTTTTATTTTTCTCTTTTTAGTGATGTATAATACCTTGAATGCATCTCGTAAGAGTAAGATTCGAGCGAATGAATCAGAAATTGATAATAAAATTCAATTCATAAATAGAGAAATTATCTCGAAACGTTAGCGGGTTTTAAATGAACGTTTTGAGATTATTTTTTTTATAAAAGATTTTATATATATTTTAATTTTGATTATTTGCACATAAGAATTGGAGATTTCCGTTATTTTGTCATTGATCATATCATCAGAACTTGACCAAATTAATATGGGACCACCCCTAAGGTACCCCCTTTCCAATAAAAGAAGAATCATTGAAATCGGTTCATAAACAAAGAAGTTGTGGGTGAATATACATAACAAAAAAGGTCCAATACCAATGAAATTTAAACGGGAACTAGACTGAACCCAATGCAAAAAAAATTCAAAATCCGTTCACAATTGGCGAGAAATCAAATAACAATAGATATTATTACAATAAAAGTACTTGCTAAATTTCAAGTTTCTAGCTTTAATATTTTAGAAGTATCTGCCTATGACAGAGGAGAGAGTCAGATAGACAAAGAAGTCTCACCTTATGGTGAAAAAAAAACAGAACCCTTATGGGTTCTGTTTTTTTTTTAATTTATTAAGGACCCTTTAAAAAACTCCAGAGGGAATATTATTTTGAATCTTCTGTTTAAAGGCTGGCCTGGATAGCTTCTCATTTTGTCAAATGTCAATCGATAAGCCTAACATCAATCTATAACAATGCCAACCAAATGATGCTTTGTTGAAAATTCTCGTTGCTGTTTGCGGGGGTGGTTTTGTTCTAATTTAATTAGAGGGCTCCGTCGGATGTTTCGAGATTTGAACGTTATCCCAGTTAGCTGGTCGGCGTATCAAATAATAAAGGCTCAACCCTTGCTGGCCTGGGACATTGCCGATCTCTCTCCAAGCCATTGTGCCAGGCAAATCGCCTCGGACCCTAAGGCGCGTTTTAATTGGCTGCGGCTGCCTTAATGATCTAAATGGTTCATTGCCGAGTCTAATGTGGGGTTTCAGCCACCGCAAATATTTATTTTTCATTTGATACTATTGAAACAGTAATCTGTGATACAAGTGCAAAATTTCTGGAAGCATTTGAACATGAATCTAAAAAAACAAAAAAAAAAAAAACGATAGGTTTAATTAGAATAAAAAGAGAGACAAAAGAAAATGGAGACTCGAGAAAATGTGAACTGAAATTGCATTGAGATCTATCTCAAGGAGCAGAACAAAAAAAGAAAAAAGAAAAAAACAATCCCGAGAGCACTTATCGCTACTTTAATGTTGCACATTATAGAGCTTGTTTTTGTTTTGATCGAACATTCCAGGGGGAGTGGGAGGATCGAAAGATCAACGGGCATCAGGAGGAGAAGAACTCTGCAGAGGAACTGAGCAACAACCAACAACGCAATTGCACGATCAATCGATGCATTGATCCCAAAATATAGGGATCAAATTTTTTGGTTTGAATTTCTCCCCCCTAAGCGAATCGAGAGGATATTTCACAGAAAGAAAATTAAACCATTATGTGCACAACATACATCTTTCACTTATCTGGCTTTTCAAGTAAAGTAACTAGATCAGTCGTCCTTGGCAAGTGTTCCTCGGAACACTAGTCTTCCGTGAACAATTGAACATGGATCAAATGTACCACGAAATTATAACAGAAGTGTTCTAACTAGGAAACTACTCTTGAACAATATTTAGGATAAATGTGCAATACTGTTAACAAAGCATGATGCATTTTCGAGAGAACTAATGAAGCAAGTGTTTCTGAATACTTTTGGTTTGTAAAAGCCTATTTTTAATGTACCTATTTTTAGCTTAAAATTGAAAATATTTTATTTCCGGGAGTAGTAGAATTGTTGGTTATGAAGAGCAAATCAAAAAGCAGTAGTACCCCCAGCTAGATGCAAATAAACAATCATATACAGAGTGACAAATATTTAATAAAACAAAATGAAATAGAACTTTGAATATATATTAATGAATTAAATGAAGTGTCAAATTTCTTATAACGAGAAAGATATGAAATGTAATAAAGATCCACGTGAACGGATAATAATAAGTAATATGATAAAAAATATTTTGACCAACAAACAAAAGAAAATTTTTTCGTCATTACCTACTAAGAAAAAATCATTTACGCCAACGAATACGCCGGAAAAAATAACAATAGACAAACCAACAGATTTTTCAAAGGAAATAATGAGGTTGTCTTATGCTTGATAAAAATAAACATATATTTACATGGGTATTATATATAGGTAACATGTTTTTCTTAGAGACTATAGTTTCTTTAGTCTTCATCTTGAGTCTTTTTAATTTTTAAAGTGACCGAGATACTAACAACATGAATTTGGACCCAATCGAGTATTTGTGCCCATGAGAAAGATCCGCAAAAATAATTTTAATTAAAAAAACTGAAGATGAAGGCCAAGCCTTTGATATTATAGTCTCTAAGAAATACATGTTTTATAAATATATATATATATATATATATATATATATATATATATATATATCAGTGGCGTGCGGTTCATGGATGCTGTGGATGCGGTGCATCCTTAAAATCTCCGAACGTCAAAGTATTTTCATACCGTGTCATTAATGAATCTCGTTTAGCTTTATTTAGCATAGTTTTAATTTAAAATTTATGGAACTTTTTAACGTTAGAATATGAAATAGAATTTCCAAATTTCATATTTAAATAATTTTTGCTTATATCTTATGGAAAATACTTTGATTTTATGAGGTTGAAAGTAAATTAGTTTACATATAGGTACTCGACGCCTGACAAAATCTATAAATTGAATAAAAAAATTAACGATGAACTAAAAGATGTTTTGACAGAAGTATTTGATTGCACTTAGCCGCTTTTTTTTAATTAATATTTTGTCTACTTTATTATAAAATTGTTTTAAAGACAAACTGACCCGAAAGCTTGTCTAGTGAGCAGAGGGTGGGGGAAGCATCACCAGACACAATCATCATGTTCAAACATGTCGCGGCACGTCGCTATTTGCCAGGAGCAGCATCGGCCCAGTCATTTAATAGCTACAACTCGATTCTGGGAGCCCCTTGTATTTAGACAACTGAATTGGCATATCAGTTAAGGATTTGACTACCGCTCGACCGGACGGCGCGTGTCTGTCTAGCATCTATTTGTACACTAACATATACTAGAAAATGTAAAAAATAAAAATAAACAAATAAATAAATCATTTTTTTATACATTATTATGAGAACGTCAAAAACAATTTTATAATTAAGTTGACAAAATAGTAGAGTCCCAAAACTCGGCACTCGATAACCCGGCAGTCCGGATAACTCGGCCACACCCTGGCAGGGCGAAAAAACCCCGTTTTTGCAAAGTCGACTAGTTAATTTTTATTATAGACAACTTTGTGCCTTCATAAAGTATTTTTCTGAGGTCTGTCTTTTAGGTAAATTACTGCACACTGTGTATTCATTAATTTTAATTTTCATGTAGTAAAGGCTCTATGCCTTCATAAAGTATGTACTTTTCTAGTTTTTAAGGAATTTGGTGTTGGTACTTGGTGAAACATTTTTTAAAATTTTTTGGATAAAAAATACTTGGCAGTATTTTTATCCAATACATTTTATGTACTTTTCCTTTGTTTAAGGATTTGGGCAGTTTATTATCTGTTGTATTCTCAAGCAAACAATACATACAAGTACAGTACTGTACACACTCATAATTATTCTTTTTTAACTCCATTTCAGATAAGGCATTTTCACAAACTCGGCCACCCTTTGGCCCATATTAGGCCGAGTTTTCGGTATTCTACTGTAATAAAAAAAAAGGTTGACACATAGAAGAAGCTGTTTCGGGGCGGATGATATTTGATGACACGTAAAAGCCAACTTGGTCAATGTAAAAAAACAAAAAAAAAAACAGCATATTCTATTTAAAGAAATCTTTATGAGAATAGCTCATAACATTTATTTTATGTTTAATAATGTATTTGACTATCCAAAATTCTAAATGCATAATACACGAATAAATAAATATCCTATTAATACTCAAATGGATCACCACAAATAATTCTTAACAAGAATAAATTAATAACCAATTAATTTAATTAGAATAGCATAATTATTTTATATAAAATTATACATTTATTTGTTTTAAATTATTAAAAAATTTTAAAAGAAATGATGAATTTTTGTGGTAATAAAATTAAAATTAAAATAAGCTAATGAATAATCTGTTAAATATTTATAAAATAATAATTCCAATTCAAAGTACTAAAACAAGATTGACAAATCCAATTAGAATTTTATTTTCACATTTTCCTAAATCAAGCAACTTTTACTATTAACAATGTATCCAGTATTGTTTTTGATTTGTCATGTATATTATAACAAAGACTAATGGCTTTTTGGTTCTCAGGAGACAAAAAAAACGATTTTTTTTTCAAATTCCACTTTAACTATAAAGTCTTTCATATATGCTTCTAACTAGAATTGGAAAAATGAAACTCGAATTGAT
Organism: Forficula auricularia; assembly: GCA_024734495.1. Classification (NCBI taxonomy): domain Eukaryota; kingdom Metazoa; phylum Arthropoda; class Insecta; order Dermaptera; family Forficulidae; genus Forficula; species Forficula auricularia. The sequence goes on along the minus strand of JALMQS010000030.1, from coordinate 2,204,396 downwards.
TTTATTGAAATTATAAGAGTTAAAAAGTTCATTCACAGAGACTACTAGTCTGAAATTCACTTAAATTGATTGTATTATAAAGAGAAGGGATCTTTTTTTGATCATTTTCGTTTTTATTTATGCAATGGATCCTTTGGTACGTTACGCTTGGCCATATCGTCTGCAGTAACTGGAATATCTGGGCTCGAATCGAAGCCAGACTGCGGCTGGGGAGATGAGTGATTGGGATCGAATGGGATGGTCTTATCATTGGAAAGCACCAGAAGGCCAAAAGAGACGGCAGAGTCAATTATTGCGATTGAGAGTGGAGGAGGCTGCGATCCTAGTACCTACATTGTTAGTCGAAGGCTGGATGGATGGATGGATAGCCTAACAAGCAGGAAGCTGGACGATACAAAATCCAATCGGCTGCAACTTGCCGATTATCTTTGGATTCGTGGTGAAGAGGATTTCTTTGAAATTGGATTCAATAATATACTTAAGGTGAAATGAGGTGTTGCGTTGCAACAAATTCCAAATTGGTTTGAAATATGAACTTATAGGCAGAGTGGTCGGAACCAGAGGGACTCAGGGGCTTAAGCCCCCTGATCATTGAAGTGGGGGGGGGGGGGCTGAACCACACCTACCCATGGACAATGCAGTCTGCTTTTTGTAATGAGATCATTGCTTAAAAAAATTCTTAAATATATTAAATATTACATTTTTGTTCACCATTTTAACTGTTAAAATGTATTTATTTATATTGCTTTTTTTAAATATTTAAATGCGATTCTATTATTGAAGGAGACAACAAAAGAGTAATGTCTTCTGCTGGAATTATAAATAAATAAAATTTATAATTCCAGCAGAAGATACACTTTTTTATTGTCTCCTTCAATATAAAAAAATTATGCTACTCTCGGCACAAAAACTTTCAATTTAATTTAATTCTATTATTATATAAAAGCAGCTGGAAAGTCCGCTTTTGGCGGGCCTCTTGCTGACCAGGAAGGGGGGACTCTGGACTCCGGTATCCCCCCCCTCGGATAATGCAAAATACAAAATCTTAAATAACATAATTTATTAAAACGCCAGTTTCATCATCTTTGAAAACCAGACGATTCGGAGGTTCGTCCCTCCTTCTTCAGGGTTTAAAAGAACCAACGAAGGAACCTCCATGTATATCTATTCATAATACTTTTAAAATATTTGTAATCAAGATTAAATCATACACACAAATTTTTAAATACCAAGCGAAAGTTTTACTTCTGTCTTGGGTCCCGCGATTTTTTTTTTTATTGTTCTAGATAAGTGATAAATTTTCAATTTTTCATTTTCAAATGCATCGTTGCCCGTTTAACAAGTGAATGAGTTCAAGGTGATAGAATTCAAATCTGTTTAAATCCGAAAAGCAAATAGATTGGGAGCCGGGTGGGTAATCAATGGAAATGGACGCAGCTCACATAAATATTAAAAATAAATAGTTAGATAATTGGATGAGTGGCCCATCTCGAAACGCATTCCGGAAAAAAAATAAATAATTTTCCTTCATTTAAATTTTGGATTAATTGGTCTCTAGGGCTTTTATAGCCCATTTAATGGCAGTAACTGTCGGTGACACGGAGACACCTTCCCCATGAAAACGAAAACGCTTTTTTATGAAGCCGATGGGCTTTGATGTGGATGTTTTATTGATTGTGGTCAGGTTTGTCTCCGCGTCGCGATCCTGCTAATTGGGAGCGGGGCAAGTTCCCCGGGGCGAAGCCTCGCGCCTAATACTTCCATTTAACGCACACACGCCCAACTTATTAGCCATTTGGCCACACCAATTACCAACAGACTTCGCCATTAACGGGCAAATACTCAACAGCATCTTCCTCTTACAAGGACCGCGCGGTCCAACAAACCAAACCTATAAATATTTGGGGAATCAAAAAAATTGCATTAAAATGAATTTTTGACCAATCTACGATGGAAAACATGTTGATCAAGTCAGATTGTTCAAATTTACACTTTAGGGAAACTTTTGCGTTGATAAAATATTTATATACTTACTTATATATCTATTAATTAATACAAATTATTTATACAATAATCCTAAATTACAAATGATATAATAGCTAAAATCAAATTTACTAGCCGGTATTTTTAATTGAGAATTAAAAAAGAAAAAAAATCCATCATGGTTTAAACGAGAAAAGTCCAAATACAAAACCCAGTCAACCACTTTTTTTAATAATTTGTTTCTTAAATTAAAAAAAAAGTGTCAGCTGCTTGATGTAAATAAACATATCTACCTACATCATCTACCTTATTCTATTCTATATTAATGAAAGAGAATGTCTTTCTGTATTTCCGAACGAGTCTACACAAGAATTTATAGCACGCAGAGGTCTGAAAATTGGAACATAGTTAGATATGTATCCAAAGATTTGTACTTCGAAGCCCGTTTTTAAAAATTTTAATTAGTTTTTTTTAAATAATCTTTTTTTAAAACAGCCTATCAGCGTAAAGTAGGCGTCAAAAAATTTTTAATTCCTTCCATTTTTTAACCCTTTAAATAGTTTTTATACTTATAATTAATTATTGCATAGGTATATTGATCTAATTTTACTTTGCAAAAATTATTAAACTTAATTATTTTAAAAAAGTTAAATTCATAACCACAATTATTAAAAAAAAGAAGTGATTTTACACATAATTATAATAGTTTTTGTGCCTTAGTTTCTGTGTTGTTAATCGAAAAAGAAGTTTCAGCTGAAACCACCTAGATAGCATATTTTTAATGAGAAAAATTCATTATAGTGCATTCCGATAAATTTTTCTCATTAAAAATATGCTATCTAGGTGGTTTCAGTCAAAACTTCTTTTGCGGTGAACATATACAGCAACCGAAGCATTAAATCTGAAAACTATTAGGTATAATAGTTTCTAAGGTTTTACCTACATCTTCATTCTAAAATAAATACAATAATAAATTATAATCGAATGCATTTCGATTTTTAGTTTTAATTTAGGGAGGTTCGGGACTGTTTATAATTTTTATAAAAAAATTCTCAAATTGTTACCATCGAATCATTGATGTATTAAATATTTATTCCCAAAATTTGAATTTGATCGTCTGTCCCATTCCCGAGAAATAAATTATTGCAAATTGTCCTTTTAACATGGAAGTAAAAGAACCGAGCTTTTAAAAGGGCTATAACTTCTATACAAATTATACCATTTTCAACAAATTTATATAGATTAATAATTCAACTTTTAGGAATCTAATGATAGATTTTTCAATAGATTTGACAGTCTAGTTAATTAGTTATCGATAAATGTAAAAATAAAAAGTTATTTGCAGTCAAAAGAATATAACAAAAGCACTAGTGTAGAATTCCAACTCAATTTCTTGAAATCGTTTTTGTGTTAAATAAATGTTTTTATAATGAGAAAAAATTTATCTCAATATTCTTTTTATTAATATTATCAAATTCGAAATTAATCTCATTATTAACAATTTTTTTTATTAAAAAATTTAGTAGGCAGAAGTTGTCATTCTGCAGAAATACAAAAGATTTTTTCGTAGATCAACCAGATAGACCTGCTGTCCCGAATCTCCTTAAATGGCTTAAATGAAAGAAATTATAACTGCTAAAAATATTGATTTATAAATATATATTTTTTATATATAGTTAGCTATACTTTGTACATTATTAGAATATTTTGAAATAAACCACATACCTAATACATTGTTTAATATATACATATTTATTATAACACTAACAAATACTAATATCGTACACAAATACACTTCACTTCATCTGTGATCGAAAAGTCGTGTATTTGTATATTTTTGTTAGTGATGTTAAATATATTATTTCAAAAAATTATAATAAACATTCAACCCCCAAATTAATTACGTCAAAGGACAGTATACATATCTACCTTTTGATTTATAATATGGCATTAGATATATTAAACAACACTGCTATTCTCGGTAAAAATTAGACTTTAATTTTGTGAATATTTTATTTATTTGAGAATATAGTTTCGAAAGCATTTTACTTGCATATAATATACATGTTCATGTGGAATATTTATATTAGACTAGAAATGAAGGCAAAATCTTCGAAACTAGAAATAACGTGATCATAAAGAGAAACAAGAGGTTGTCCTCTGCTTGATGCAAATAAACATACAAACATATATATCAAATATATATATTTGTATATATATTATTTACATTTATAAATATTTGATATATATGTATGTATGTTTATTTGAATCAAGCAGAGGACAACCTGTTTCTCTTTATGATTCAACAACTCTGCTACTCTCGACAAAATAAAAACTTTTCAAAGAAACAACGTGTATTCATGTGTATATTTGTATTATACTTATTTATTTATATTAAGGCACATCTTTGGTTTATTTCTTATAAATTGTTGTTCAAACTCTGTTACTCTCGACACTTTTGTTTTTGAATTATAAAAAAGTGAAATTAAAATTAACTTTAGCCAAGGATAAAATATTGAAGGAGACAATAAAAAATAAATAAAATTTATAATTCCAGCAGAAGACACACTCATTTATTGTCTCCTTCAATATATAAAAATTCTGCTACTCGGCAAAAACTTTCAATTTAATCAAGGATAAATAGTTAGTGATTGATTAATATAGTTTTAAGAAAAAAACATCCTGAAATAAATGCTAAATCTAAGAAATTAATATTATTTTAATGAGGATACTAATCACATAATAAAAAAAAGTATAAATTAGTATAAAAAAAATCGATATCTATTTTGACTATGCGTCCGTCCGCATTTAGAAGATACAAAAATATTAAATATCGATTTTTTTTTCAAAGCAATTTATAATTTTTTATTATGTGAAAATCTACCTAGTATCCTCATTAAAATTTTATTAATCTTAAAATGTTTCATCGAGTCTGTTACTAAATAAAATTATAAAGATGAAATACAAAGTTCACGTTGGGACTGTAGGGAAAAAGATGGGTAGAAAATGGCACGTGTGTCCAAGTTAAAAAAGAGCCAGGAGAAATTGAGAGGTCGTATGGTCTGATGGGTGTCTTAGTCTAATTCAGAGTCGAACCATCCATCAACAGCTCACAGCGAGAGATCGCTCAAATAATTAAAAATATCGAAAGCGTAGAAGAACAATATTGTTCAATTATGTTCCGCAATGACCAGAATGTTAAATGTCCTTTACAAAAAAAACAAGTATTTCTTATGAGCTATTCATTTTAATGCAAATAAACTAGATAGTTAATTTTTCATATTATAAAACGTTATATTAAATAAGAAAAGGAATTACCGTCACGAGAGGATTATTAGAGGCTTTTCGTTGTCATTCGAAATTTAGTTAACAAAAGTATCGGGGAATTCCGAGGGGTGAACCGCGACTACACCTACTTCCACTTGTACTTCCAAATATTTTCAAGTACTTCCAAATATTTCCAAGTGCTTCAAAATATTTCCAAGCACTTCCAAATATTCCCAAGTACTTCCAAATATTTCTAAGTACTTCCAAATATTTCCAAGTACTTTCAAATATTTCCAAGTACTTCCAAATATTTCCAAGTACCTACCTCCAAAATACTTCCAAAGAGGAGTACACCTACTTCCAATCGCGGATCACCCCTCGGGGGATTCGAATAATACTTCTTTTGCTATATTTTTCTATAAGTATAAATAAAACGAATAATTTTTTGAGATAGTTATAACTAAGAATTGAGATTGTTTTCATTAATATGATATAAAAGATTTTCTAAGACATATATTCTCAATACTCGATATAAAAATTATAGACAACAAATGAATAAATAAAGGAAATTTTGAAAAACTCGTTATATAAAATGAGGTTTTTATAAAACTTATACATAAGAAATAACATGTAAATCTTGATAAAAACAGTAAATAAAAAAATGTACTTTTCAGAATATAGTATAGGTAGGTACATTTAGACCTAAAATTTTCATAAAAAAAACATAATTGGATTGTTTGCATTAATTTGATAGTTTGGGCTGTATTTTAGAAAGACAAAATACCTATATAAACTGAAATTAAAGGAGTATTTCATGGTTCAGTTTTAATAACAATGATGTTTAGTGATTTTGAGCCAGAGCCAGACATACAAACCAATTAAGAGAACTTTTCTTATCTAATGACCATAAAATTCGATTTTTTTGAAAACTTTTTACTATTATATGAAAATTATCGAATATGTATTTTTAATTAGAATTAAAAAACTAAAAAAACAAAAGTCCACTTCCGAAAATAAAATTTCACTTATTTTATATACCCAATTGAAGTAAAAATGAGTCTTCAAAATAAAAATATATTTTCTAAATAAATAATTTTTTTATTGAAATAAAATAGGTCGAATTTAAATTGAAAAGATAATTTTCTGTTTAGTCAAGTAGAGGAATCGTCTTAAGACCAGCTGGACTGGAAATTACTCGTGACTGTTCAAGAAATGACAGAGAGAGTTAACGAGAAAATTGGCTGATTCGGGAAACAGGAAAAAACAGCCCTGGCTGGCTGTCAATTGGGACCAACGTTTCCAAAAATATCCACCCTCCACTCCGATACCAACAAATTTATTTTAAATTAATCGAATAAAAAGTGGTAAACAAAAACGTTTTTTTTTTCAGAAAAATGCTTTCACATTTCATCCCTTCCTTGTTTGACGATATTATATTTTTTTTAAATTAATAACAAGCTTATTGTAAAGGAGCCACGACTAATCAACAAGGTGTGGAAAATGAAGAAGGGCCATAAAGGCAGAGAGGATTTCCTTGCTAATCAGCGTGCATTGGAACCAAGAATCCGTCCCAGGCACAGGGGCACAGGGGCACAGGGGCCATCAGGCCATCACCACCGGGAATATCCCAAGAGAACCTGCGATTTGAACGTCAACACACTCCCAAAAATAGCCTATCGAGAATTAACAAATTCTAACATTAACATTAATCAATTAAATAGTTAGTGTCCATAATTCACGAATAAAAAAAGATGGTAGGAAATTGAATTTTTAAAATAAAACATGTTATTAGTTTCAGACTATACGTTTCCACTCGTATTGAAGTTTCTTATAGATTTATTATAAATAATAAATATATATTATATATAAAAGAAAAAAGGTTATTGATTGTTTTATAAATTAAAAAAATACAAATCCTTTATAAAAAACAATCCAGAACACGTTTATTTAAAAAATCAAACGTTTCGGGAGAATTTCTCCCTTTTTCAATGGAAAATTTGCGAGAAAAGAAAAAAATATTGCTTTCTCTAAAATTTCGAAAGCAACACTAAGATATTAAATAATTTTATAAATAGACGATTGTACATATTGTGGTCAATCTTAGTACAATCTTGGTGACCAGATTACCTTTAATTAAAATAAAAATATTTATTTATTAGAAGTTATTTTTCTCTAAGTTTTTTTATAAACATTCGAAAAACAATCCATATCTGATCTTTTATTAATCGAATTTTTGTTATTTAAAATTTCGATCATTTTCAAAAAAATTTTTTTTTCTAAGTTATATTCTTTATCTAGAATTTTGGGATTAGAAAAGTCAAAATTGTGTTTAGGGTTAGTAGAATGGTTAGCCAACATTGTACATTCGGAATTTTTCATTTTCATCGAATATTTATCCAAGATTTGAAGTATTGTTTAGTCTGTTTTATATTCTCGTATGTTCCGTCACAATTTAGGAAGCAATCAATTTTAGAGAAAGCAACTTTTATTTTATTTTTTCGCAAATTTTATTCATTGAAAAAGGGAGAAATTTCTCCCGAAACGTTTGGTTTTTTAAATAAGTTTTTTAAATAACGTGTTCTGAATTGTTTTTTTATAAAACATTTGTATTTTTATATTTTATATTATATATATTGTAAAACAATTTTTTCTTAACTATAATCTTTTTAATTTTCTATTCTGATTTCTTTATTGTTTTAAATTTGTATATAATTTAGGACCTGAAGAAGTCGCAATAAATCAAAATGAAACGTAGCTTGAAACAAGTAAGGTATTTTAATTAAAAAGTTCAATTTCTCACTATCTTTATTCATTAAAAATAATATGAAGATTAAAATTAAGTGAACATTTAAAATATTTTCAAGTTTAGTTTAAATGACCCAAGACTCGGTAATAAAATTCTTCTTCTCATCTAACAGCCAATTTATTTCACTTAAATATGTTTTGCTCAAATATTTTTTTGAAGTTTTTGTTTTGTTTAAAAGCATAACTCTTAGTAAGTAGTACTATAGGTAGAAGAGTATAAAATCAATCAACGTTCAGATAATTTCTATGGAATTGAATTCTATGATATGGGGGAATGGAATAACAACCGAAGGTGGGTTATCAAGTCGAAATATATTGAGGTTTAGAATAACTTTTTTAAATCTTACATTTCTGTGAAACTCTAATAAATAACTCCCTTAATTATAACAACCGTAGAGTTTCCTGTAGTGAGAAAAATTTGAACTTATCTATTGTGTATTGTGAATGTAGGTACCTACATATTTATAAGTTTTCATGATTCTAAATCGCATCACAATAGTAAATAATTAATCAAAATCTCAGAGGATTTTTTGATATGATATACCTATATAAAAAAATAATGCCTGAGGAGGTTGCCTTAAGAAAAACTTGAACTCATCTTTTCAAGCTCTTATTTCCGAATCATCACTATTAGTTATACGAGTAGTTCTCAGCAGAAAAATAAAAAATCAATCAAAATTCACTGATGGTTTTCTTGTAATTTCACCAATTGATTTTACGCTAAATATTAGAATAGATCATTCAAGGTGACTACTATAATTTGTGTATGATGAATCTTTTATCGAAGTGCAAAATATATAATCTGAAACATGAACTATCTTCTCTTTCCAAGTACTTATTATTCCGTATCATAATAACAATCAGAGCACAACAGAAGAGTAAAGAATCAATTCAAGTTAAAAAGAATTCTATGGAATTTAATTCAATGTATTATGGAATATAGACAACAATCGGAAGGGTTAATAGAGTACAAGGGTGGTAGTTACAGTGAATGAAATAAAACTCCAAAGAGGTTTATACAAACTCAATATATTTCGGATTATTAGTCCATCATCAGGAGTTTACAGGTTAAAAACCGAAATATATTGAGTTTGTATAAACCTCTTTGAGTCTTATTTCATTCACTGTGAAACTACACACCCTTTACTCTATTAACTAACATCATGTTTCACCTGAAGACCTACACCACTTTCCATAAGTAAAATCGAAAGGGGATTGTCTTGTGGAAAACTTTAAATTAGGTTATTATTATTATTATTATTATTTTTTGAATTTGATATTTCTATGTGTAAAAATGGATAAGTAAAATGATTCCGTTCTATTGTTCTAAAACTGTGTTGTCTGATTTTGTTTGTATTGTTTCGAAAACTGTTTATCTAAATTTATTGTTTATGTGAATGTGCCGAATTTTTTGAATTTTTGAAATTTTGATGGTCATTGGTAACAGAGATAAAGAAAAAGAATGTATTTTAGACGAATGTGTGATGGAACTATTTGAAACCCTGAAGAAGTCGGCAAAATCGACGAAACGTTGGTGGAAAAATAAAAAAATCACACAAAAACTTGTCCTTAATTCCCATTTTATTCTCACACTTTAAATTATGTTTTCAAACATAGGTATTATAGAGAAACAATAAAAAAGTAAATAATCAATAAATTTTAGATCATTTTTTTGTGAAATTGAATTCTACAATTGAGAAAACAAATGAGGGATTGTCTTGAAAGAAAATGAACTTATCTTTTAAAGCTGTTATTAATTTCGAAAAATCAGATGAGTAGATAGTCATTTTAAAATTAAAGCATTTTTTTTTTTAATTCTATTCTAGAATATTTTGAGAAAGGGACAAAATAGGTAGATTTGTTCATAGGAATTTGTCGATCATGGCATAAATAAAGAACTCCATCAATAATTTCATAAACTAATTAGGTAGGTAGGTACTTAGTTACAAATAGAATTTCTTCTTCAGAAAGTTCAAATCAAATTATGATTTTTTTATCTGCTTATACTTCTATCAACAAGTAAAAAATTCACATTAGAGAATTTATTTTGAAATTGTTTTATGTTTATATATGGTAGAAAGAGTTAATAATTGCAGAATTTGCTTTATGAAAAACATGAATTATTTCAAGTTCTTCTATTACAGAAACATCACTATTAATTTGATCCTAGTAGAGTCAAATGTTAAAACATAAGAGGATTTCATTGAAATTCAATTTTATGCTTTGGCCAAAAGAAATAATAATAGAAGAGGAAGAAGGAAAATTGAAATTTGCCTACTCAAAATCTTATTATTCAAAATATTAAATTTAGCTAACCGTAGAAGAGTAAAGAGAAAATCGATCAAAGCTTATTAGGATTTTAGGATTTTTTTTTAAATTGTGTTCTATGATTATTATCGTACCTAATGGGAAGTAATGGACAACTCTTGAGAGTGTTACCTTAAGTCAACATAACTTTTCAAGTTCATATAGATATAGCTATTGCCAAATCTTCACTATTAGATAGGTATAGCTACCTACCTATATGTTCCAGCAGAAAAATTAAAAATCATTCAAAGTTCAGAGATTTTCTGCGAAATTCAGAACTATGGTAATTTTACTTTAAATATTAATTAGAACAGTACTTCAAATTTAAGGTGCTAATAATATTTGACTATGATGCATCTTTTCTTTCATCAAGTTCAAAATATCTATTCTGAAATATGAACTTTATTTTAGCAGACGGGCAAAGAATCGAACGAACAAGTCATTTCATTGATTGAATTTAGAATGTTTTTACAATAATTCTCATTTAATTAACGGGCTCTCTATTACAAATTATGTGCACGAAATGTTCTGCAAAATATTTATATAAGCTAAAATCATATTTATGTTGTAAAACTTCTCTCGCTTAGGTAGATATAAAAATATTTATTTATGAACACTAAAATTTTTTAATATTCAATATTTTATTTTTTTACTATTGTAGCTTCATGTTCGGTCCTTTTCTATTTTAATGTGAGGAAAATTAATTAATGGATAACAAGAGCTTTTATAATGTTGATAAATATTGTATTCTTATATTTTGAAAAACATTAGTGATTGTTTTATGGAATTAAATTTATAAAACCATCAATAATATAGGTAGGTATTTCAAAATAGTTAAAACGTTTTGAGATTGGTTTTATTAAAGAATTTGATTCATTTCATTTATATTTGAATATAAAACACATACCTAAATATTAATCTGTAAAAATGTGTGTTTGATATGAAATTAATAGGTCATCTTGTTTATTTTGGGAAATTGATGGTTTGACTTTATTGAGAAAAAATAAATAAATACCTAATAAAAAAATTAATTTTAATTTCGTCTTTCTTTATTAATATAATTGGAATGAAATTGCTCAATTATTTATTATTCTCATCTTTAAATTTTGCTTTTTTGAATAATAAATGTAAATGTAGGTATACTTGTGTTCTTTGGTTATTATGTAAGATGATTATAGCGAAAACATTGGACAAGCTCTTATGTAAAACCAAGGATGAGATCAGCGGCGAGAGAGAAACGAGACAGACAAACAAAAACGAATGACATCTTGCGAATCAATCAGCTGGAAATGCAAAACAATTCAGCTGGAGAACCATTCGGAAGAGTGCGGGTGCAAGCTGGAGTCTCCGTGGGAGCGAGCCACAGTCTGGTCTTGGGAAGGAGTGTGGAAGTGTGGAAGTGTGTGTGTGATCCAGCCCTCGAGCATGTCGTGACAAACTCGGAGTATGGGAAATGTTCACACAGAAAAAAAAATCAACCAGATAGCAGAGTTGGATATTGAAAATTAGAATTTGCCTCTCGCTCTGACACTTGCATACACTCTACATTCGATCAAAAAATGCTAAATTCAAAATAGACGAAGTAAACAAATCTCCGAGAAATGACAAGCGAGCTAGAGGTCACGGCACCACGGCAGAACAGCACGTGAATTTGACATTTGCAACCGGAGCACTGCACTGATAGATAGATAGATGAGCACACTGTCTGTCCAAATCACTGCATACACTCACTGATTCGATGAACCACTTGGCTTGCTGGTTTGGCGTATCTACGACACTTAAGGAATTGAAGGTTGCTCTAGGGGGGCGGGTGTGGGGGAGGTGTGTCTACAAAATGCCATTGCAATAGAATTCTCGACAAAACTTATTATTCTATTGTTCGAGATTGAAAAAGAAGAATTTGAATGATTTTAATGTTTGAATTAGGTAGCCAGCCGAAGGCTTCGTCGTGTGCTAGATGGTTTTTGATATACCACGAGGCCAAGGCTGTTGGAAGGGCGGAATGTTGGGCAAAGAGGGGGTGTCCAGAGCCTTACGTTGAGCGGTGCAAGTCGGTGGTTGTGAGCTAGCGGTGGCGGCAGCGGTGGCGGAAGTGGAGGCTGCACAAGATGAAACGGATGCGCTGCAGCAAGATGCGGCTGCTGCGTTGGGGGGGTTGCTTTCGCCCCAAGGGCGTGATTGGCCACCAGGTTGCTCTGCATCAGGAGCATCCCACGAGTCGAACAACACGCGACACTCACGCACCACGCATCTTCTTCCGGGTTTCGACTTTCGGGTTGGTGTCAGGCGGACAGGCAATTTGCTAGCAACGATACCAGGGACTACGAGCGCTCGGCCGCGCGGAGCTGCACTGGCGCCTTGGCCGCCACCGCACCCGTGCTAAGGGGGCGGAGCACCGACGACGGGAGGGCGGGGCGTGACAAGAGGCGGAGCACGGAAAGAGGGAGGGAGACAAGCCACGCCTTTCGCCGGATAGGTGTGCGTGAAGGGGGGGGAGCAATTGATTTTTCTCAACCGAGCCGGGCGGGGACCAGCCAGCCAGCCACTTGCTACTTACCACTTGCATGAGAAGGCCGCTGTCAGAAGCAGCCGCGACCTCGGCCACCCTCCGCGTCTCCACGCTGCTACCGCGACGTTGAGGATGATCGGCCGCAGTCTCGTCGTTGCCTAAAAAAACAAAAAAAAACGGACTCTCTTAGGGATGAGGGTGGAAGAGGGTGGGTGGCTGAGGCGCTGGCTGGGCTGCCCTGGACCGGTGCAAACCCCTCAGCTAGCGACGACAATCGATTTTTCCGTTCGTTTTCCGGGTTGACCCCAAAATAGCCAGTGGAAGTGTTGCACCGGTTCGGTGTCCACCCTTTCGGGCTGTCCAATTAAGTAGAAGGGGTGGCCGGCAGACGACAGTCGCTATTGGCAGAGTCGCTGCGCGCGACGGCCAATGAGGGCGCAGGTCGAGGGGATGCGACATGCGACAAGGGGGAGTGGCCAAGCGGCGGTGGCGTCACCCCCACCCCCCACCCCCGCTCCAGCCAATCGACAACGGGGAGGCAGCGGTGACATTTCCACCAATGACGAGCACTCGCACCAGCCAACAATCGCACTCGCCAACAATCCTACCCTCCTACCACTACCACTACCACTACCACTAGCATTACCAAAAGGATTAGATATCCCCGCAGCAACTTTATTTACTCCCGCATCTCACTCTCACTCTCTATCTCTGTTTATTTAGGTAATTCGAGTGGCTATGATTTTTCTTGATGTTGCCAGTGTATGGGTGAGTGACAATGAAAAGGAGGGAGGGATGGGGTGTCAGTTACCCCTGGATGGAAAGGGTTGATCGAGGCTCACCGACTCCCATGCCTCCCCTCCGTCTGTCGTCGTCAGTGCATGAGCAGCGAGCTGAGTGGCACTCCACGTGCTTTGGCTTCCAGTTGCCAGCTGCCGGAGCTGATGCTGTGTGCAAGACGCTCCCTCAGTCACTGATGGCTCTGCCAACAACGACAGTCGCAGCGACCCTCCTCCCTCCCTTGCGTCTGCGCGACATCCACCCCTCTCGCCCCTCTTGCGACATATGACATTGGTGGCCAATGGCGCTGCCGGGTGGGGCCAACGGCCAACGGCCACACCTTGACATGCATTGCCATTGGTTCCAACCTGAATTCGCAACAAGACGTCAGCAGGAGGACCGGAAGAACTACCCCCAAGACAAGACAACAATCGATGCCAGACAGCTTACCATCCCAAAAGACACATTGCATTTTAGAAATAGGAAGCTCAAGCCCACCAATCATCCAATTTGCAATCTGAACTGACATCAATCCAAGAATTGAAAAGATTTGCTTTGCCAAGGGTAGCAGAGTTAATAATTCAAAAGAGAAATTAATGAGCTTTGCTTCAGCTTCGAGAAAATAAAGATATATATTATATATACCTATAATGAATAATATGTAAATGTAGGTATAAATAATTTATTTGTAAGATATTACCTATCTATAGTTTCAAATGTTTGACGTCCATCATCAGTTAATTAAACACACTCGTTTGTTAGTAATCAGATAACTATTCCAATAAAACGAATTTCCCTACATCTAATTGAACCCATGAGGAATAACAGATAGAATATTTCTAATTAAAAAGACTGATGATGAAAGTCTATGTTTATTTGCGTCAAGCAGATGACAACCTTATTGATTTCTGAATACAAGCATTATAAGAAGATGATAGGTGCTGTTTCTCCACGAAAAAAATTGATAAAAATATATGAATGTAACACTAAAATATTCAAAAATATATTAATTTTATGTTTGAGAAATCATATTATATAATATCTTTTTATACCGAATTCATACCCACATTGTTTCAACGAGAGCCAACAATGCAAGTCCTAAGCATTAATCAAAGAGTCAATATCCAAAACCTTTTAGTTATTTATATCTACCCCTATTTAAATATGTAATGATTTTAAAAATAAATTATGGTATAGAAGAAAAATTTCTGTTGAAGAATTAATGATAAAAAACAAAAAACAAAAAAATGAAAAAAATGTTTAGCTAAGAGGAGGCAACTGTGGGTGGAAAACTGGAAATATTTATTTTGTAAATAAGTTTTTTTGAGCTTCAAACAATATTATTTAATAGAAAATTTTTATAAATAAATAAATATAAACATTAAAATATCTAAGAATGTGAAAAGAAAAAAATTCCTCAGTACAAATTGTCAAATAATAACAAATAAAACTAATGCAATATGAGTTCATTCGCTTAGTCTATTTTAGATATAGTTAAATGGGAGGGAAAAGAAAAGAAAAACGAAAAAAGGAGCAAAGACGATTTAACTTGAAAAGAAAGAAATGAGAATGGAGGGTGTTTAATGTTTATCCCTTGAAGGCATAGGTAATGCCAGATGCAGATTGGAGGGACTGTTTCGATCCAAGAATAGTACCTGGACTCCAGATCATGGAGTACAAGCCAATCTGACGATGATCCGAGGGCAACCCCAAATGGGAATGCAACCAGCCCCACTAACCCCGAAACTGCCCCATTTCTCCCCCTTTGTTTTCCCCTAGACCCTATTTCCCCACTGCTCTACTATTTTAATAAGATCTATCGGTTTGCGAATGGAAACCAAAAGACATCCGGACCGAAATTTGCCACTAACATTCCATTTCAGCGGCATTTGATTAAATTTATAAGCAAACCTCGTATTTGGGGTAAATCATCGAACAAAAAAAATAGGTACTAAAAGATTTTGGTTAGTGGTGCATGTCGTTAGAAATTGATTTTCAGATCAGCGCTGGATTGTAGTTTTGGTAATTCCTGAGAAAGGAATCTATCTACCATAAACAAAAACAACCACCATATAATAAACTCCGAGTTTTATTATATGGTGGTAAAAAAAATTTTATTTGTAGATATGATATTTTTAGCTAGATATTGATAAAGTAGAGCATCCAGACATTCTATGTTAGGGGGTGCACTCCCATTGGGGCATTGCCCTGCTTACTGGGTTAAACGAGTCACATACAGCAGCAACTCCCATAGGATCGATGCATGAACTAGGGTGAAATCGGAATTGGGATTGTCGAGGATGTAAAAGGGTCCAAGTCATAGGGGATATGTTCTGTTAAAGCTTAGAGAAAAGATGTAACGAATGCGATTCTGTCTGATTTTAAGAAAAAATGAACTAGAATCTAAAACAATTTATGATCACATCGATATCCAAGAAATATTATTTTAGATCGAAACACCCAAACTAAATTGAAAAAATAAATAACAATTTTCCAATAGTTTTCATAATTTCTTAATTCTAAGTTAAATTTAGCTCAAGGCATCGATCTGAATCTCTGAGTGTTTTCTTAATAATGAATGAATTAATTATTAGTAAGAAGACACTTGTACTGTATACAGTCGGCTCTAACAGATCGATGATTTAAGTTTACTCAGGTGAAATATAGGATTATTTTATTAGCTTCCAAAAATATCTTTTTAGTTTGCTTTTTTGGAGTCCTTTTTTTAATGAAATCCATACAAAATGGGTGCAGAAAGAGATGCAGCACCTATAACATACAAGCTGTCCATCTGAGCTATTAGGCACTAAAGTTTGTAATCGTATTTGAGAGGAAGGCAGGCAGGAGTTCCAATCTCTAATAAGTCGTGGAAATAAAAAAATGGCGAATGAAATGGTCCGGCACTTCTCCAATTTGACCTCCAAGAAGTGTTTGGAATCATAGATAATAAATAACAAAATATTGCACAAAATTAAAACGATTACAAAATATATATACTAGTATATATATATATATATTTTTTAAGAATAAGTTTATAAATCTCAAAAATATTTACCTCCCTAGGTTGGTTTCAATTTAAGTATTAAAATCGCAAAAGGATGCGTATTCAGGGTTCCATCTGATTTCACCTCAGAGAGCACCATTTTATCTGATGTTATCAAATTTTCTTGAAAGTGAATCCGTCCCCTTGGTCCTGCTCGTCCCCAGGGTCTTTTGAGTTCTTACTATATGTGCAATTTCTTGTGCGATGATAAAAAATTCCTCGCAATTGCCTCTCTGGCCACAACCTATCCTTTTTCATAGTCGTATTTCTTTTCGAGTCCAGCCCATGCACTTTAGGGAGGCGGAAGATCGGGGGTCAGTTATCGACGAAGCCAGGGTCATCTGGAAACACATTCGGCCCATCCGCTATGTTCTATCACATTAACCGAATTCTCACTGAGATAAGGGAAAAGAGCAAGCACTAGACTTGCTACTGTTACTTAATTTCATAGGTAGAATATTGATTTCAACAAACAGAAAAATAAATCTATTTCAATGTCTTTCTCTCATCAGTCCATCTATCATTAGGTTATTTGATGGATGATGTCAATATCAGAAGATTTTTTTACTAATTATTTAATATCTTTTTTAATAATCTAAACTAGCCATTTAGCCGTTAAAAATAATAAATAAATAAATAATATTTATATAAATTATTATTATTCTTTGAAGGTAATAAATAATATCTCTATCTCCAAGGGAATTTTTAGCAATTTCAAGATTTTTAAAAATATTTATATTCATGTATAATTGAAATTTCATTCATAATAGGGTAGTTTAGTATGATAAGTAATAAAAGGAATATACCCAATTTATTTGATTAAAATTTACGAATAATTAGAAAAGTCCAAAAAGTTGTACCTAATGGATATTGAGGGTTGTTCAATTTAAAGATTTTTTTGTTGTTGATTTTTTTTTTTATTTGTGAAATTTTTGAAGAAGGGTGAATTATAAATTATTTTGTGAATTGATTTGAAATTTATATGGTTGATGAAGTGGATTGTCGGTTAGACTATTTCCCTCTCTGGCCAGCTGAGGTATCGTCCACAAAATTGTTGCCGGCCGAATTGTTGTCCAGACAGGCTCGGAAGTTGCAAGACGAAACCAATCTTGAAAGATGGATTCCTTCTTGGGATTCGCCAGGCAGGAGTGCACCAGTTTTCTTGAGTCCTTGATCTCGCAGCGTCTCTCGATAATGAACCCAAGAAGAAATATAATTGTTGATTATAATGAGAATTCAGCTGAGGTCAGCCCCTTGTGTGTCTGCTTATCAATGAGGTCTATGACTATGATGGTGTCACGCTCTCTCACTCGGCAGCCAAAGATTTCTTCTTAGCAAAAATAAATATTTATTAAAAAAAATATATATCTATTTCGAGATCCGAAGCCGATGCTAATCCGAACAATCCATTTTTTTTTTTTTTTAATTTGAAATCAAGTAGATATTTTTGATTTTGTCTGGTCATTTGTTGTGACCATTGCAAAGTGGTCTTGATCACATTTGCTTTTGAAATACTGAATGATACCTACATAAATATACCGATTAAAAGATAATTTCAAAAAACAATCTTTTTGTTTCAAAACGTATTAAAAAGAACGAAATAATTGTTTCTTCAGTTCATGATAAATTTTCATACTAACTTTTAAGTGAACCTCGAGAGTTAAATTATTTCAATAATTTCTAACTGTTGAGTTCTACCTACAGATCTAGAAATTATTTATTATTTTTGAAAAGGAAAAATGAAATTGAGCCCTCGACAGGACTCGAAACTGTGTCTGTCCTTTCCTCTTTAGTAGAGGAATGAATGAATCCTTTTTAGCAACTTGGCCCGGCCGGTGATCTTCTCGAGATGGCTTTAACATGCAATAGCATTCTTCCTTTTTCCACACTAACTGATTAAAAATAAAATAATAGCGATTTTTTTTTTAATTTCAAGTAAACAACGCCCACTGAAGAAGAATTTATTTTCTATTTTTTTTTTTTTTTTTTTTTTTTATTAATAAAATAATGTTTTTTAAAAAAATATTTTAATAGATATAACATTTAACAACATTTAGGGAAAGCGGTGTTGGTTTATAGTGGAAGCATATTAAACATAGGAGTTTTTAACGGGTTGTAGTGATGCTTCACAACTAAAAAAATAAAAATTAAAAAATTCCTTTAAAATATTTTTAGAGTTTTATTTTTCTCTATACATATTTCGGGTTATGAGCCAATCATCAGGAGTTTACAAAAGAATTTTTTTTTTAATTTTTTATTTTTTTAGTTGTGATAGACCACTATAACTCGTTAAAAAACTCCTATGTTTAATAGATATATTTTTATTTTATAGGTTTTAGGTATTAGTCTTTCAAATTTGCCGCATGTATATTAAATTGAATAATGAAAACACTCAATAAATTATATTTTTCTATTAATTATTGGAATTAATGAAATATTTCTTTGTCTTTGAAAATATTTGTTTTTTTTTTTTTTATTTATTTAATGTCACCGGGAACAAAGCCCATTTAGACAGCACATAAGTAAAGTGTTAGTAGGGTTAGTGGGGGAGCCGAGTTTTCAGCCGGTAGAAAATTCTTATTCGTCAGCTAGGATCGAACCCCGGCCTCCCATTCCAACATCGTCATAATTGATCGATGTCGAAACGAGGCCAGCGCCTTAGCCAACTGAGCCACCCGGCTCCCAAAATATTTGTTAAATTTCAAGAAAAGTGTCAAAATAAAAATTCGAGAATGCTATTTTGTTTGAAGAAATCCTCATTTGACGTTGGATAAGAAAGTAAGGTAAAGACTAGGAAAGAATTATGGGCAGCTGGGAAATTTCTCGTCGATGTTTATATCTATTTTTTTTTTTTTTTTTTAATGTTCAAAATATATTCTACTTTTTAATTGCTGGAATTGACAAAATTCATTTTCATCGTAAATACGAGTGTGTGGAATATTTGAAGAAAATCGGTTCGGGGGAATTAAGTCGAAATTATATTATAATATGCTTAAATAAAATAATGTAATAAATCAAAGGTTAAATTTGTATTAAAATCGCACATCATTCAATAATTATAGCTATTTATTGAACAAAAGAATTATTAATACAACGTTTTGATCTGGGATCGTTTCTCAAGTAGCCACATATGAGCAGATGAGCACATGCTCGAATTTTAGGGTAATTGAATTATTTATGTGTATGATTTTAATAAAAATCTAACCTTCAATAAATTCAATAACAAAAATATAAACTTTAACAGCTATTGAGGGGGCGTAAGCAGAAAAAATTTCCACGGGGAGAGGAGGGTTCAAAGCTTTTGCAGTCAATTAATTAAATTATTACATTTTTATTTAAATATTTAATTTTTTGAGTACTTTTTCACACGTAGAATACACTAATAGACTAGTGCTTAAATATAAAAACACATATGGTACATTTAACATAGTTTAGTGAGAACGGGCTGGAAGTTATGGTTGATAGGTACAGAATTTTTATTCAATCAATAATGTAATAAATGTTTATGAAAAATTGAATTCAATAAATTATTATGAAAGATATTAATTTGCCGATGGTAATAGATTCAAATTTACTAGAAAATCATAAGATGGTGTCATCTATTAAATCCGATGGAATGGAATATTTTTAATTATATGTCAGAGGGTTGTTTTTCACCCCCTCGGGAATCGAACCCGAGTGCCAGTAACAGCAATCCGGGCCATCTGGCTCACCTGCGGGATACGAAAACAACCCCTCTGACATATAATTAAAAATATTCCATTCCATTGGATTTGATAGATGACACCATCTTATGATTTTCTACTCAATAAATTATGATTAAGTAAATTTTCTAAAATGAGTATTTGAGATTTGTTGTCAATTAAGCTTTCATTATTTAAAATTTTTTTCATTTCCAAAATGATTATCCAATTTTTCTTTATTAAAAATTTTAAGTTTAGGAAAATCGAAATTTATCTTTAAATTTGTCGATAAGCTAATTTTGGACATTATTTTATAAGATTCTTCCAAAACTTAAGTGACTTATGTAGAATTTAATTTGATAAATTTTAGGGTTTATTTAGTCACAGAAATTAAACAAATAGTGTTAATTAACTGAAGTTATTCTATTTGTTTAATTTCTGTGACTAAATAAACCTAAAATTTATCAAATTAGATTCATTATTATTTTGAATTTACATCTTCAGGTGATTATTTTTTTTTCTAGATATATTATATTATATAAGCTGCCAAATCGTAGAGAGAAAAAAAAGAAAAAGCTCGAAACGTTGGAGCACAATCGGCGCGTATGGCGTGGTTGACTAACTCCCAGGGGCTTTGCTAAAGGGGAGCGGAAGCTTTGACCATAAGCGATTGGGAATGATTAGACAAAGGTAGAAAAATTAGAAAAACAATTTCTTATTATTTAAATTTTTACCACCTCCTCCTCTGGTTCGGGTAGTTGATTTTGGGACACATTGCTTTTCAAAATTCTAAAAAGAAACAGTGCAAAATTAGCCCAGATAGGTCAAAAGTCGTAGAAATGAAGTCCTGAAGCAGAATTTAAATTTTTTTTGTTCAGATCGGACAAAGAGGATAAAATTTAAACCACCCATTTAGGGTGGCCCTTATTTATGGGTATTTTCGAATTTGTATGCTGCCCGAGGCTCATATGGTTCGAAATAAATAAACTAAAATATATAATTGAAAAGTTTTTGTTTTTGCCGAGAGTAGCAGAGTTGTTGATTCACAAAGAGAAACAAAGAGGTTGTCCTCTGCTTGATGTAAATAAACATACACACATATATATCGAGATGATATATCTGTATATATATATTATTTATTTGTTTGATATCCATATGATATTGACTCCATGAAAAACATTAATAATTGAAGAAAGACTGATGATGAAGACCAAGTCTTCGAAACTATAGTCTCAAACAAATAAATAATATATAATACAGATATATCATCTCGATATATATGTGTGTGTATGTTTATTTGCATCAAGCAGAGGACAACCTCTTTGTTTCTCTGTGTGAAACTAAAATATCTCCCAAGTTTCAAGTCTCTATCTCAATCAATTGAATTGACAGTTAGAAGAAGAAAACTAATACAAAAACTAAATTTTTGGACAATTAAAAAAAACAGAATTATTTATTTAATCCTGACTTTATTAAATTAAAATAGTTATATTAAATAATTAATGTTCTTACCAAACATTTTTAAGGTTAACTGATTTAATAATTGATGATACCTTTGGTAGAAATTAATTAATTAAATTCGTTGATTTGTTTCTTTCTTACAACTTATAAGTATATATGAAAGGGGTAAATAACTTTTAAAAATTGTTTAAATAAGCAAATAAAATGAGGGTTTACTCGTCACTAGAGTAACCTTCTGCTGTAGGCGATGTTGGACCAGCTATTTTTTTCAGAAAAAAAATATTTTTTTTTTTTTCGTTAATAGTAACTTTTCTATTAGGTATAATATGCTTTTGAAGCAGGAAGTGAAATATCTCTGTTTGATTTTTGCAGTAGAAAACTCTTTCTGACGAGGCCTTCAATATATTCTGAGACTGTGTAATACCCTTTTGGCGAAGATGTGTATTCCAGATACTTACATTTGGAAATTAAAAATTGGTCACTTTTATCTGTGGATTTTGACGATTTTTTATAAAATTGTGGCCACTAATTTTTGAAGTCTAATATATTTTCGGATGATATCTCTTTAACAGTGTACCCAGTGTTCTTTGCTGTTTTAATTAAGTCATTGTAATCTTCTGGTGTCTAAACCCTATCAATTTATCTGATTTTTAGTTTCGCGGTGCCAAAATTTCTATCAAAAACAAATGCCCGCGAAATGGAAAGTATTGAAATATTTTTTTAATCCCACTTGGGAGCCAAAAAGAAAGGAACGAGGGTGTTGTTCCTATTTTGTCCACCACATGCGTCACTGAATTCGGGTAAGAAGTTTGAAGAAAGAAACAAATCCCGGATTCATTTCCTTCTTCAAACTGACAGTTTTGAAACAGCCGAGGCTTGGAGAAAGTTTTTGTTCCTTTTATGATGCTGATAGTGTAGGTTCATTTTAAAAGTACCAATTAACAAAAAAACTTTGGCCGGAATAAAAAATTGATCGTTCAGTGTCAAAAACCCCATGTTATTTACATGGGAAACTTACAACGTTGTTCGGCAAAGGTTAAAATTGAGATATAGACTTGAAACTTGCGGAATATTTTCTTTTATTTATTTCGAACCATATGAGGCTCGGGCAGCATAAAAGTTCGAAAATATCCAAAATAAGGACCACCCTTCCCCTTTGGTCCGAGTAAGTGAATTTTGTATGAATAGTGTCTCAAAATTCTAAAAAGAATCAGTGAAAAATTGGATCAGAAATGTTAAAGACCCGCAATTTATTTAAAGTAGTTGTTTCACCATATGGGCATTCTTAGGATTTTTTTGAAATTTAGACAGATTATTATTTAAATACTTCTGCATCGATTGGTGCCAAAACGAAATTTATGAACAATTTAGTTCCGGAGATATTAAATTCCAAAGATAGAGTTTTTCAGACTCTTATACATTGCACTCTACGGGATATCGGAAAGTTTACATACATATTTAATTATAATTAAGAAACTCTTCTTACCATTGGTATAAAAAACTAAACCAACATTAAACAATAACTAATACATTTTTTTAAGAAAATTTTAATTCATAGTTACAACACAGTTTCTGAGATAATAATTAGTGAATAATGAAAAATTTACACTAAAAACAAGCTGGCAACAACGCATTTATTTAACCTAAAAAGTGAATTAACTTTAGTACTTTTTTGAATTTTTTCGCTTCAGCCATTGTCGCAATAGCTTTTAATCGTTTATTAAGAACTTTTTGTTTAATAAATCGACCTTTATAATGTATTTTATCTGTCATTTTTATGATAAAAATATTCAAGATCGGACAATGTTGCCAGATTTGTCAAACGAGCACGGGATTGGCTAGTAGTACATAAACAGCAAAAAGTTTTGGGCTTATGAATTATGAATCCTTATTGTCTGTTCTATATACTCTAGCTTGAACTTTTTGCTAGTATTGTCGCGAAACAACTACCTTAAGATTTCGAATTAAAACATTAACAATAAAATTATGAAGATGTATGAAAAAACATCAATTAGAATACATAAAATTATATTTTTCAAAAATTTTAAATTCTCATAATATTACAGTAATGGCCAATAGTTCTTATGGTAAGGTAACAATTCATAAACATGACTAATATAATTATAAATTGTGGTGTTTTTTGAGGCTCTTGAAAACCTTGAAAACAGATGTAATGTCTTCGTTAGGAAAAAAGAAATAAAATTTCTTTATATTCTAACAAATTTATTTTTCATGAAAAACTTATGACTAATATATTTCAAAATGTCAAATATGTATATATACTTATATACGACGAATCTTTCCTTCGATGAATTTTTACGTAAACCAAAAATGTATGGTCTAATAAAAATTTTCTATTTTATTTTTCAGTATAACAGAAAAAAAAACAGTCACCCAGTATATGTAGTTAGTTGTATTATAGGTAACCTTTTGTTTAAGAATTACAAGTCCACAGAAATTCCTACATATGTAAGTAAATACACAAACATGTGTGAGGGTTAAATAAATAACAGGTCTCTTTAAGCCAGAGGTTAAAAAAAATACAATCTCAGACAAACAAGAACAATCGCAAAATATTATACCTGCTGTACTTGTGTATTTATTTATTTTTTCGAAAAATTCTTGTTGATTGGAAATTCAAGGGAATTCGTAGGATTTGATGATTTTTGGGAGAGGGGCGCTCCAGGGTGGTGTGTGAATTGCTCCCCTGGCAACAGTGGTCTTTGCCCAGAGGTAATCAGGGTGTAAGCGGCTGGAATGTACCAAGTACGAGGCTGCCCTCAGCCCCCGCGACAATCTCTTGACAAGCCCTTATTGCTTCGACCCTCTTATCACGAAAGAGCAACTCACCCAATGAAAGACGGGCCTCGGACATCACGAAGGACGATAGACAAGCAGCCCGTCAGAAATCCCGGCCAACACCATCAAGCCTGGGAGAAAAGAGACCAGCCAGTTTAGGGCCGCACTCATTAACCCCCGGCACCCCTAACCGTTCACCCCTACACCCTACCCCCTACCCCTACACTCTCGTTTACTTTTATCCGCCGTCTTTCTTCCACCTAATCAGAACGAGTCCATTTGGAAAATACATCCAATTTTAATTAACAACTACACATTTGAATGGTAATTCCACTTAATTGGTGAGTCTTTTAGTCTTTCGATATCTATATTTATCACATGGTTTTATTTACCTAGGATTGTCGGTTTGTCTGTCTGTCTGGGTAGAATCTTGTATCTTGATTTCGACCCACTTCCAGCAGAATCAATTTTCTCGAAATTTCACACACATACTATACATTGATCGAATATCGAATCCTGGAATTAATAGAGAGAAATATAATTATTTAAACATTAAAAAATAGTAGTATTAACAAGAAATCTCACGGATTATAAAATAGTGTACCTATATATCAAAGAGTACCTACTTGTTTTTCTATATCCGATAATACATAATAAGTAATACAGTACCTATGGTGAATTAATTCTAAAAATTTCAGTATTATAAGGCATATAGTAAATTATTGGAAAGCATTAATAAGGGAGTCGTGCAATAGGGGGGGAGGGGCGAAATATTTATATACATTATTATACATCGAAAACAAAAGAAAAATTGTGGATGAATTCAAGAGTCGGAGACGAGTAAGAAATCCAAGGAAAATCAGAAGAGAAGAAAGAAGAATATCATTTGAAGGCCAGAACCGAGATAATGCATTACAAGAAACTCGTTACATGATGGAATTAATTACGAAACTTGACCCTTTCCCGCTTATTATAGCACACATACATGACCTTATGGATCAACAACCGGACAGAATTATTATCTTTTCAAATATTATCAGTCTAGAATTTCCCGAAGGGGATGCCATATCTTAATATAATGATATTCATTATTATGTATTGTCATAAAAAATTATCTATTGAATACTAAATGTCTAATGATAAGGACATGGGGAGGTACAGAAAGGAGCCAACAACATTGGGGTGCAATGCTGATTAACCAAATAAATAAAATTAAAAAAAAAATGATGTTTATTTTTGAAGTATAATTAACATGTGGTATTAATCTCAAAATAAAACAAAAATAAAAATTTTTGTTGTAGCCCCTTCATGAGTGCAGCCATGCCAATAATATTACACTTTCTGATACTCTTGATGATAATGATGGTCAAATCCAATTTAATTGATTACGGACCCTGAAGAAGGAGGGAAGAAATCTTCGAAACGTGGGCTTTGAATAAAAAGATAAATTTAATTTTTTTGCAACGAAATTTTCTCTGGAAAAAGACGGACTGGTAGAACTTTTAATTGAATGTAATGGAAGGCAGCTCAGGGGTAGTGAGGAAAGAAAAAAATTACACACATATCAAATAAGGTGTAATTTATTGGAATCCTTCCTCCTTTCCATTCGAACCGATGTTTCGGAGGATTCTTCCCTCCTTCTTCAGGGTATCAAGGAAGGAAACAAATAAAATGCTTCCTTCCTCTCTCCACAGCAGTGTTCAAAACTTTTTTAACCGACTTCAAAAAAGGAGGAGGTTCTCTATTCGATTGAATTTTTTTTTGTGTCTATATTATCTCATATCTCCGCCAATTGTGAACCGATTTTGAAAAAAATTGCATTGGGTTCAGTCTATATTCCGATTGGTCTCGTTTTTTCATTGGTATTAGATCTTTTTAGTTAGGTTTGTTCAGGCCTAACTTCTTTGTTTATGAACCGATTTCGATGATTTTTTTATTGGAAAAGGGGTATTTTAGGAATGGTGCCAGATTAATTTGGCCAAGTTCTGATGGTATGATCACTATTAATAACATCACTAAAAAGAGAAAAATAAAAATAATTTTTAAGAAAAAAATAAAACCGACTTCAAAAAAATTAAATGCAACAAATAAAATACACTAAAAGGTATACAACAATTATTATCTTATTTAGTTACAACTAAACTACCAAATATTAACATGAAATTATTTTTGAAGTCGGTGCCAAACATATAACTTTTATGAATCGCACTCGACGGATCTTACTTAGTACGTTTGGCGGGTACGCTCGCTTATAGGTATAGTTTGTTTGGCACCGACTTCAAAAAGTCATTTCATGTTAATATTTCGTAGTTTAGTTGTAACTAAATAAGATAATAATTATTTTATACCTTTTAGTGTATTTTATTTTTTGAAGTCGATTTTATTTTTTCTTAAAAATTATTTTTCTTCTTTAACAAAGGCATAGAAAAACAATTTTTTTATCCTCCTTTTCTTAATTAGATAGATATTTTTATCTATCTAATTAAGAAAAGGAAGGAAAAAAATGTTTTTTCATTTTATTTGTTTCCTTCATTTACCCCTTGAAACCCTTAAGAAGGAGGGAAGAATCCTCCGAAACGTCGGTTTGAAAGGAAAGGAGGAAGGATTCAATGAATTTCACCTTATTTGATATGTGTTAATTTTTCCTTTCCTCACTAGCCCTGGGCTACCTTCCATTACATTCGAGATAAATTTAATTTTCTCTCTTTTTTTGAACGCTGGACTGCCTCATCAAAATCCATTCAATTACATTGATATTATTGTAATAATATGGGAATACCTACTACTCTGCAATTTTCCGGCACTATTACATATTAACTAACATATTATTAAAATAATATTATTTTAATATTGCAGGAATATTACGGTTAATTCCAAGGTATTCCTGTAATATTACAATAATATTATTTTATATATATATATATATAAATGCATCAAGTAGTGGATACGCTCAATGATTTCTCTTGATGAAATCTTCTAGCAAAGGAACTTGAAGAACGAACTCTTTTCCATTGGTGGAAGATGGTTAATTGAAGTAGTGCAAAGGGAGAGCGCGTGAGAGGGTGAGGGAGTTTGTCGAGGATGCTCGGGTTGGAGGGTGGGAGGGTGTGGACTGTACACTGTGCACTGTGCACTGTGCAGGGTGGACAGGGTGGCCAAGCATCACGGAAGAACACAATCACGAACGAGGGTGGCGAGGAGAAGAAAAGGCTCGTCCTGATTTATACCTGGCATGGCACTCCGAGACCACTACCCACCATGTCCTGCCCTGTCACGAACTAATTACCGCTCGATGAGCTTGCCACCTCCCCGTCCTAAGGGACGCACGCAAACAGGAGTCCCTTGACACGCAGCCCTGCTGCTATGCTGTCTGCTGACCAGCGCACGAGCTCATGCTCCATGATCGACACTTCAACATACATTACTCAGTGGCAGATCATTTGCACGACACGCCAATGTAGGAAACCTTCCGAGCCAATCACACTCCTTCTTACTGGTAGTAAGACGCCTTTTGTAAAATAAGCCGGCCAAGTGCTAGTTAGATCGCATACAGTCCAGGTTCAGGTCTTGCTTGCTGCAAAATAAAAATGTGACCGCTAAAATTCACTACAAACACATGATAAAATTATCATAGTACATCTCCAGCTAAATGGACTATACCAGGTGGGGATAGTGGGGCCACCAAGTGTTTTTGTGCGACCTCTAACAGCTAGCTCTTGTATTAATTAATGTTTAATTATTTAGATTACGACAACCTGAGAATCAATATAATAAATAAAGAACGCATAAGAATTACTTGGGTTAGTCAAAAAAAAATAATAATAAAAAATTCCACCCTCTAGTGTCAAATTTATTCAATTTAATTATTTAAAGATCTAAATGACTATATATATATACTAGATCACTCAATAAGTCCCTGGTCTGACACATAGATGGCAACAATGTTGACAGACCCACGTGATTTTAGGGTATTACTAACCTTCAAACAGTACGTGTCAAAATTTTATGGTATTCTGAACGTTAGTTTAGAGGTTACAGTCGTTTTAGTGGCCCCAGTTTTGTAATTTTCAAGACAATGGATAGAAAGGAATTTTGTCTGTTGATTAAACACTGTTTTTTAATGGGGAAAAATACTGTTGGAGCCAAGCAGTGACTTGATAAGCATTATGGGGACTCTGCACCAGGGAAATAAACTATCATTGACTGGTATGCTGAATTAAAACGCGGTCGTACAAGCACATTATGCTGAACGCTCTAGTCGCCCAAAATCGGCAGTTATTCCGGAAAACATAAAAAATGTCCACAAAATAGTTTTAAAAGACTGTAAAATGAAGTTGCATGAGATAGATGACACCTTGAAGATATCAGAAGGTAGTGTCTCTACAATTTTACATGAAAATTTGGGCATGTGCAATTTGAGTGAGGTTTGAAATCTCTGCCTGGTCTATCTTCCAGTTCAAGAATGTCAAAGTCAAGTCTAGACGAGTTTTAGTCGAATAAATATTGTTCTCGCTGAGGAACTATTAAAATAGTAATATACAAAAAAGGAATATATAAAAGATGATTCGAGAATCTTTAGACTCTCAATATATAAGATCGGAAATAACTAAAAGTGCTATAGACAAGTCATAGCTTGCTTATAGAATTAGGAGGATTTTAAGATTTTCTTATAGGACAGGCTGATTCATTGTGGTCGTGGAGATGGTCGATTTCCATCTCAGGGACTGTGGAGATTAAGTCAAAAGATTTAATTTCTGACTCTAATCCTCACTCACACAAACCAGAATCTGTTTGGTGCCAAGATAACAAAATATATTTTTAAAAACTAATGCTAAATTTGAAAAATAACAAAAATGATACCTTATTCGATGAAATTTGCAAAAAAAGCGAAAATTAAAATAAAATATTAAAAAATGAAGGGTACTTTTTTGGACAGCATCCCCTGGTTGAAAAATCACCAACCGCCATATATATACTCGTATATGCTTAAACAAATACAAATACCAACAGTCAATTATAAAAATTATTACGGCCTCCTTCATTGACTGCCTAATTTAAGGTGGGCTTCAATGGTAAAAAAAGG
The DNA here is from genome assembly GCA_024734495.1 of Forficula auricularia. NCBI lineage: Eukaryota > Metazoa > Arthropoda > Insecta > Dermaptera > Forficulidae > Forficula > Forficula auricularia. The sequence continues at coordinate 2,174,676 of JALMQS010000030.1, read as the reverse complement.
TTCCAGGTTTTTTTTTGTTGATAATTTTGTATAATTTTATGTCAACTTGAATTTAATTAATATTTATTTTATTTTATTTTATTAACATATTTTGGGGGAGTCGGGTGTCCGAGAGCGCTAAGGCACCGGGCTTCAGCATCGTTGTCCTCGATGACGATGTTCAAGCGTGAGGCCCAAGTTCGGTCCTTGCTCGCGTAAAAAATTCGACCGGCTAAAACTTCCTCACTAACACTACTAACCTATGATAGATAAAAATTTTTAAGAAAAAAATAAAAACCGACTTCAAAAAATTAAATGCAACAAATATAAAAATACACTAAAAGGTATAAAATAATTATTATCTTATTTAGTTACAACTAAACGACGAAATATTAACACGAAATTACTTTTTAAAGTCGGTGCCAAACAAACTATACCTGTAAGCGAGCGTACCCGCCAAACGTACTAAGTAAGATCCGTCGAGTGCGATTCATAAAAGGTATATATTTGGCACCAACTTCAAAAAGTAATTTCGTGTTAATATTTCGTCGTTTAGTTGTAACTAAATAAGATAATAATTATTTTATACCTTTTTAGTGTATTTTTATATTTGTTGCATTTAATTTTTGAAGTCGGTTTTTATTTTTTCTTAAAAATTTTTATTTTTCTCTTTTTAGTGATGTTATTAATAGTGATTATATCATCAGAACTTGACCAAATTAATATGACACCATCCCTAAGACACCCCTTTCGGATAAAAAAGAACCATCGAAATCGGTTCATAAACAAAGAGGTTAGGTCTAAACAAACCTAATAAAAAAGGTCTAATACCTATGAAAAAAAATCGAAAAAAATGGGACCAATCGGAAGCTAGACTGGACCCAATGCAAAAAAAATTCAAAATCGGTTGACAATTGGCGGAGATATGAGGTAACATAGGCACAAAAAAAAAAAAAAAAATTCAATCGAATAGAGAACCTCCTCCTTTTTTGAAGTCAGTTAAAAATATAATACCCAATAGAAACTGGCTAAATGAACTAGGTATCCAAAGCCAACTAAATGAATAAATATATGTTAACGTTAGATGAACGCGAAAGTTAAAACTTTTATCTGGTCACTGCACTATTTTGGTGCAATTGGGACCAGAATCGTTTTGATACTGAACCAAGAGTTGAAAAAGATAAGGACCCAGTCGGGTATGATCAGACATCTTCTGCGTTAAGCCTGCAGATGCCTTTTCCATTTAAGCGATGGATCCCCTGACTAGGTCATATAATCAAATTTTTATATATATTCAACTCTTTAGTTCAGGCGCGTTTTCTCCTATTTTTCTAATAGTATGGTTCTTGTAAATTTATTACAATGCCCATCTGTCCGATTCATTGGGGGAATCGAAACATGAATTTTGTACAGATATTCAATAATAAATTTTATTTTGAATGTTTATATGTTAACGTTAGATGAACGCAAAAGTATATATATAAATCAATCTCAAAATGTTTATTAACAATCCAAACGTTTCGGAAGAAATTCTCCTTTATCAATGGCAATTTGGAAAAATAGCAAGAGTAGGTATTTGATGTTCTAAAGAAATGGAAATTGAGTTTTTGAAAAATAAATATGTGTTTTGTTGGTGTCCGAGCCAAAGCTAATCCAAAATTTAATTGGCCGATGTGTGTGTGTGTGTGTGTGTGTGTGTGTGTGTGTGTGTGTGTGTGTGTGTGTGCTGCTATATCTCAACATCAGTAAGTTCATAGTTCGACATAATCTGACACTTATAGTAGGTAGGAATCAGCCAGCAATAACGGCATGATAAGTTTTTTGTGCGAATCAGAATACCCATTCTACCATTTTACTTGAAGTTTGGAATGTTTTTTCTCAAAAATGATTAAAAAAAAATGTTTAAACAAAGAAATGAGATGAAATATTCGGTAGAAATCCCTTTGCCGAGTGCTTTACGAAGGGGAGGCGAGAAAGAGATCGCGAAAGCAGCGGCTCAAATAAATAAACCGATGTTAAAGCCGTAAATTTGGTTTTCTGGTCACCGTTGGATTTCGTTAGATCAAGCAAGGCTGTTCGCCGTGGCTCCGATTTTAATTATCGAGATGAAAACACATTCACTTAGGCACAGTTATACACGTGTATGCACAAACAGACCCAGAGCCAAGCAAAGTTGAATGGAATGAGCCCAGAGAGAGGAAAAGGGCGGTGTGCTTGGGATGGAGATTGCCGATTTTTACCCATAATATTCTAGCTTGGCCTTTACCCTCTCTGGGATGGACTTTTGATGTGCTATTGGCTACTGGTGCCGAGCATTAAAAGATTATTTCAATGGATACGGAGCTGGTTCCGATGGGCACGAGAGCTTCTGTCCATCACAGAATCCAATCCTTTGGCGAACCCTCAGGGGCTTTGCCCTTGCGCCCCCGCGCCCTTTCGCCCTTTCGCCCCCTTGCATCCTTTTCTCCAGCCAAGCGCCAGCCGAATTCACTGCCGTATCGTCTCCCTGTTTTCCTCCGGGCTTATAAGAAACCCTAAATTCATCTTTTAGCAAAATATTTGTTTAACTTATCAATATTTGCCTACTGTACATAAAATGAACTGATCTGGAAAGAATTCTCCCTAATGATATAATTAAGGATGTTCGCCCAACACTGTAGTAGTCACAATCTTGTTTTTTTTTTCATTTTTAAAAACTCATTTTCTATTTAGAAGGTCGGTGCCAAACATATACATTTTATGAAATGAACTCGACGGATTTTACTTAGTTCTATTTAGATTTCATAATGCTTTCATTATAAAATTGTTGTTTCATTATTCTTAGGCGGCAGAAGGGGACCATAGTTCAATGGCAAGTTTTTTATTTTTTAACCGACTTCAAAAAAGGAGTTTCCCAATTCGACTAATTTTTTTTTTTTTTTTTTTTTGTGTCTATGTTATCTTCGCTAATTGTGAACCGATTTTGATGATTTTTTGCATTGGGTTCAGTCTAGTTTCCGATTGGTCCCGTTTATGAAGTCGGTGCTAAACAAACTAGTATAAGCGAGCGTACCCGCCAATCGTACTAAGTAAAATCCGTCGAGTTCGATTCATAAAATGTATATGTTTGGCACCGACTTCAAAAAGTGATTTCATGTTAATATTTCATCGTTTAGTTGTAACTAAATTAGATAATTATTTTATATTATTATATTTGTTGCATTTAATTTTTTTTGCAGTCGGTTTTATTTTTTTATAATTTGGGGTTCCTGTCAAAAGGAAAACGAAACACTATTAATATGGCTAAATTGTCTATCTATCTATCCGTCTATAACTAGTCAACAAGATAAAATTTCAATTTGAAATTTATAAGTTATCTATACGTACATATTTCTCAACATCAAAAATCATATTAAAATTTTTGGGAAGTAAGAAATTTTTTCTAGGGTCAAAAATTAAAAATGTTATTTGTATCATCATAGAATAAAGTAGACTTAATTAGTTCGTCATAAGTTTCCTATATTTGATTCAATGGCGAATCGAATGCTGGTGATTTTTGTCAGATATTAAGTAATAATAATATCCGAATTTATATATTTCTGTATTGAAATAATGCATTTAAATAATTTTCTAATTAATATATTAAAGTATAATTAACAAATTAAAGAGAATTGTTTTCGATCGCGTTTTTAAACAAGATATATATCACGAGACTACTGCTGGTTGAGGCTATTGGAGTCTGCTGAAACTTATATATATATATCTATATCTTGAAGGAGACAATAAAAGAGTGTGTCTTCTGCTGGAATTATAAATTTTATTTATTTATAACTATAATATAACTATAGTCTCGTTATAAATAAATAAAATTTATAATTCCAGCAGAAGACACACTCTTTTATTGTCTCCTTTAAGATATAAAAATTCTTCTACTCTCGGCAAAAGAAACTTTCAATTTTATATATATCTTGTTTAAAAACGCGATCAAAAACAATTCTCTTTAATATATTAATTAGAAAATTATTTAATTAGTTCACTTTAAAATTACTTTTTGAAAGATCCCGAAATAGGTCATTTTTAAGTGATTTTGTGTCTATCGGCGTTTAAAAAATCGGGTAAACTTAAAATTATGAAGATAAGAGTAAATAAATATTATATTTAATATTGATTTACTATGAGTTAGGATTCTAGGTCACTTATTTCAATTTAAAATTAAAAAATTAAAAGATATAATTTTTTTCTTTTTCAATATATATATTTCAGGCTATCAACCCATCTTCAGTGAAGTACAGAAAGTAACTAATTCAACTTATTGAATAACAGGTTATATATATGTTTATTGAACAATCATCAATAAGTTGAATTAGTTACTTTCTGTACTTCCTGAAGATGGGTTGATAGCCGATATATATATATATATATATATATATATATATTGAAAAAGACATTTTTTTTATATCTTTTAATTTTTTAATTTAATGTGAAATAAGTGACCTAGAATCCTTAACTCATAGTAAATCAATATTAAATATAATATTTATTTACTCTTATCTTTATTAAAGATGTTTCACCTTGTACCAACACCACAATCTCTACTAATTATTAAAATTATGAACAAGTACTACGAATTCACTCATTTGTTCCTCATTAAAGATAAATAAGAACGAATTTGATATCTCAGATAATTTGTATGTTATATAACAGAGGTGGCCACAACGTGGCTCGCGAGCCGCATGCGGCTCTTCAGTCAATCTCGTGCGCTCTTGAACACTCTTGAATGATACTGATTTTAAAAAGTACAGGGTGAGGCATAAAGATCTACCACATTTCGAAGAGGTATAAAAAAATGAAAAAAATTAACTAGAAAAAAACTGAATATATTTTTGAAAAGAACATAAAATATGTATTTTTTTAATGTATTTTAAACATTATGAGACAAAAAAAAAGGGGGGGGGTCAAAAATGAAAATTCTAGCCCTTTCGACCAAACTCAACCAAATTTTGTATACATATTAAAACGAGAAAAAATTTCATTTTCATATATGAATTTTTCATCATTGTATTTAGATTCCGATACCCGCGGTTAACTTAAATACACAATATACCATGGTAGTAAATAAGGGGCCGTCCATAAATTACGTCCAACGAATTTCAAGATTTTTAGACCTCCCTCCCCCTGTGTCACATTCTGTCACATTTTTATTGAGCCCCCTGCATTGTGACGTCACACTATCACTTTTATACCCTATAATTTAATAATTGTAGAAATTTATTTAAAAAATTAAACTTAATTAAAGGGATTTATATATCTTAGTTTAATTTTTTTAATTTTTTAATTTTACTTTTGCGACATCACAATTTTTAAGATCTCCGAGCCCCCTGTCACATTTTGTCACAAATCTGCCCCTCCCCCTTACTGTGTGACGTAATTTATGGACGGCCCCTAATAATTCATTCTGGGGTCTAAATCCTTGAATTTCAAAAACTAAAAATAAATAAATTGTTTTTCTTTCTTATATTTTGAACTTGCGCAGAAAAAAAAAAATAAATCGTATTATGAAAAGAGCTTTCGAAGAATTTTAGCTAATTAGATGAAATTTGTCATATACGATAGGCTATAAGCTGATCGCTTATGTCAAGTTTAAACTTTCTAGCTCAAAAAAAACTTTACTAATCATTAAAATTTGCAAACAACTTTTTCTCCAATTTTCTATTTAATGTAGTATCTAGAATATGTATAAAATTTGCTTATTATAACATTTTTAAGAGAAAATCAATAAAGTTCTCCTCTGCTTGAATGCAACAAACATAAACCTTAATACATAATTATTATAGCTACCTTAGGTATAGATAAATGCACATATTTAATTTATTTGTTAGAGTTCACCAAGCATAGGATCGCCTCAGAAATTTCCTCTTAAAAATGTATAACTCTGCTATCCTTTGCAAAAATGATTTTAATTTAATTATAACATTGTTTGTAGTGTTATAATTGCTTCATTATATCAGTGTTTTTAGAATTTTAATGGTTCTAAAATAAAAATCGTAAAAAGTGTATCTTTAATGTGAAATTATATTGTCTGTCCAATTTTTCACCGGCTTATAGCTTGTAAGCTATTAAAATCTGGTCTTTATTTTATATTATTTAGTAATAACTATGTTTTTTTGTTTTTAGTAATTTTCCTAAAAATAAATGTGGGTATAATTGCACATTCTCTCCCTCAGTGAATCAGAAACAGTGAGTGAAATGTGCTACAAGAAACCAATGTATTCATCTAGTGAAGAAATAGGGACAACTAGTGAGCAAATGCGATCGATAGGATACTGTATTAGGAGGGAGTAATGGGATTTTCTTTGCAGACCCCAAGACCTCTTAACCCCTCTAAAGAGAGCAGCACCCTCTCACATTAACTGAAATTAAATGCTCAACTAATTTTTAATGAAAGGTTACCGCCGAAGGGGTATTGAAATGGTTTTATTCTAAAAATTGTTCCAACAAAAATTCAATAATCTTTGTTTTTTTTTATTACTTTTATTTAGGTATACCTATATACTTATTCTACATGCGTGAATTATTATCAAATTGCCATTTCGAAGTGTTGTAATTCCAATGTTATAAATAAAAACACAATAAGTATGTTTATATATATTTTTTTAAGGGTACCGTTTAAAAACTAAAACAGAACACTATTAGTTTGGTCATAATGTGTGTATGTTTGTCCTTCTGTTGAAGAATTGTAGCTCGTAAGCCAGGGGTGCCCACCCTCCTAGCTACATGACTCCCCTCCCCCGAGTCTTATAAAAAGTAACCCTCTTTCATGAAAAGTAACCCCCTTTCATGAAAAGCAACCCCCACTTTCATGAAAATTACACCCCCCCCTCCCCAGTTTCATGAAAAGTACACCCCCCGTTTTATTTAGTTCTAAAGAATTAGAAGAGCTTTTTATTACCTTTTGTTGAAGTTATGAGGCTTTACCGTTTTTATTTTTAGCATATAATTCTAAAATGTAACAACTTTCAAACCCCCCTCCCTTCAGAAATTCCAATGACGCACTCTGAGTCTTAACCCCTCCCTTCTATGGGCACCCCTGCGTAAGCTAAATAAGAAACAAACTTGAAATTTAGAAATTATACTTATTTATTTTTTCCCAAATCAAAAATAGTTATAAAATTTTAATTGAATGATTAATTTGGGAAAGTTTGGGAAGGGGCGAATTTTATGTGGGGTCAAAAATATATTTTTTCTATTAGTGATTGTGAAGTATCTCAGTAAGATCTCGTTAAATAGAACTTGATTTATTTTTTATAATTTATTTCGATTTTCAATAACTGTGGCTAGTGCTCCAAAGTGGCCGTTTTGAGGTAATTTTTGTTCCAGCTGGAGCTTAGAAATGGCTTAACTGAAAATTTCACAAATTTATTCATTCTCTCTTTATTGGGAACCAGAGTTCTATGAACATGCCAAGTCCGCTCACATATATACAGACATACGGTAAGATTTGCTCTTGTTTGAAATGAACAGTTTCAAATAAACCTGATATACATTTGAAACGTTTTTTTTTTTAATTTTCAACTCTTGGGATCTTTTTGAATCCATATCATTATCAAAGCATTAAAAAAAACTCTTCTATTATTATTGCATTTAATAATTATCTCCACATTTACGCTTTTTTCCATTCTCATTCCAAACATATAATCGGCCAAAGGTATTCTTAAGATCTCTTAAATTACAGATTAGACGATGAGGAGAGGAGCTTTTCAAATATCAAGTGAATTTTCAGGAACGTCCGTCCGTCCGTCCGTTAATTCATGTCTTCATTCTGGGTTCGATTTCTTTAACGCTTCTCTAAAAGTGAAATTGATTTACAAAAAAAAAAAAAAAAAAAACTAAATGAAAAAGGATTTTAAAATATACGCTTTTATTTTAAAATGCACTTAAAAAGCAACAAAAAAATAACAAATACAAAAAAATTCTGGAAAATTTGAAAAATTTTCATATTATATGATTAAAAATAAAAGTTGTTTTAATTAGTATTTTATTTATAAGTAAAAAGCGCCCGCGCTTTTATTTGTTGTTATGTGAGTATGGGAATTTTTCTTGTACTGAAGAAAAATTTATTTTTTACTTTTTAGTGTATTTTGACATAATTATTATAAGTGCGTTTTTTATGACATTTATAAAATTTGTAAGACATTTATATCAATGCGAGTAATAAATATGGAAAATACTTTTTAAATGATATTTTTCTCTAATAATTCCGGAAGTTGATGAAATATTGTTTTTTTTTTTTTTTTATTAATGCAATCGAATGCAAGAAGGGGCGCACCAGTAAAGAAGCAGCCCCTATGGATCTCGAAAGACCCTTGCATTACCGAAGAGAAGGGAAAGTTGATTAAGTGAGGGGATGGAGACGTAGGTGTTTATACAGTCGCGTTTTGAAGGTTTGAAGATTATAAGTGCTGGGAAAGATGGAGGCTGGGAGAGAGTTCCAGTTCCTTGAAGTCATGGGGATATACGTATTGGCGAATGAAGTGGTTCGGCACTTTTCTAATTTGACCGCGAAAGAGTGTTGGGAGTCGGCAAAACGCGTGCTACGCACAAAGCATGCTTTGGGGGGAATTATTGATTTTATCTCATCAGAGCACCTGCCGTGATAGTATCTATAGAAAAGGGAAAGGGCAGAGACATTTCTTCGATGAGCTAGCGAGTCGAGGGAGTCGGTGAGGGTAGAATCGTTAATTAGCCTGACGGCTCGTTTCTGATCATTGTATGATCATTGCGAATTAACATAACTATCTATGTGTAAAATTTTAAGAAAATTGCCTTGATAGAAATGGGTCGAAATTAGATTTCAAGATTTTACTTGTCTAAAGAATTTACACGTTTTCGTTGGAGGAGAAACCAAATTATAAATAGTAGTAGGTAAACACTTTTTGTCTTATATAGGTAAATATCTTATGGAAAATCGATTACATATCATTACTTTTTGAAGCTTATATTATACTTTTCTGTATCTTTTCTTGAAATTGATGTAAGATTTTCATCAAATATAGGTACATATACGAGTGTATCTCGTATTTATAGGAAATTTCAAGAATATCGCTGCAAGTGGGTCGAAATTCGATTGCAAGAATCTGCTGAGACAGACAGCCAGAAGACTCTGGTTAATTAAATAAAAGTATCTAACAAGAATATATATTTTCAAGAGAAAATCAAATAGGGTGTCCTGTCCTCTGGTTAATCCATGTTATCTTGAAACAACTCTGCTACTCTCGGTAAGAAATTATTTTCAAAAGAATAATTCTTGTTTTTTTCTTCACTTTTCAATCTTTCCAAGCAAATTTAACTTCATTTTCGATTAATTAAATATTTAACTCGCACTCTCTTAAGTTTTTTTTTAAGTATTCCAGAAATTATATGTTTTGAGAGAAAGCAAATCCAGCCATCCATTTGAACAACTTATTGTTGTTACGTAGAGAAGCCTCAAGGATTTAAGTGAAGACTTTTAAAAGCTTAATAGATTATACCAATTTATTTTGTTCTTCTAATAAAAAAATCATAAATCCATTAAAGTTTTTCCATGATAAGAAAGAAACAACTAATCTTCAGTAGAAAGAGCTGAGGTGTTGAACATTCACAACGAAATTGCGGAGTTGTTGCTTAACTAATTCACATCGCATAACTTTTCATTAATATCCAAAGTTCCATATTTATTTTAGTTTTAATGAGATCGCATACCGAGAAGATGTAGCACATATATTTTAAAATTGTTATTGTAAAAGAGAAGAAGAATTTTTAAAATAAATAATGAGATTGAAAAAAGAAAAGACTAATTTGTATATACCTACTGATAAAATTCAATTCCAAATCTCAAGTTACTTGAAGACCCAGTAAATTCCTTCAAGACATTATTATTATTCAGAGTCATATAGCTGTCAGATTGTGGCCATCTTTGTCTGTAACGTAAATACATGAGTATCAAACTGTTAGTTGGTTTAGCTGGCATCTAATAAGATCCAGAAATTAAGATTATTGGATAACAATACTTGGTAGGTTTCACATTAAGGTTTCACATTAAGATGAATAATGTGAAACCTACCAAGTATTTTTATCCAATAATTTTAAAAAATGTTTCACCAAGTACCAACACCAAATTCCTTAAAAACCAGAAATTAAGGTTATAAGTAGAGACCGGATTCCTATGCAATTGCATAAGTTATTTTGTTTGCAGCCACATACGGCCCAGGGGATCAATTATCTATCCGAATCATGCATCTAGGATACTCTGGGTTAGATTTTATACTGCATGTTTTGCATATTTGAGTAATATTGCATAAAATTGCATATTTGAAGGATTTTTCGTCAAATATTGCCTATTTCGCGCCAAATACAGACTTTTTAAAAAGTAAATTTTCGGAGAAAGAATTAAAAAAAATGAAAAAAAATATATATAAAGTTCCTTTAAATTTGCTCCCATTACATTTGAGAATGTGAAGCGCTCCTTTTCGTCGTATAAATCAATTTTAAGTGACCGTAGACATAATAACCTGAAGATAATTAAGAAAAATACCTGTAAACATAAATTATTCACAATTACAATCAAATTTTAATTATTTTTAAGATCCTTTGTTAATTATTGCTTTATTATTATTATTATTTTTTAATGGCCTTAGATAACTATAGCCCATTTTGGCCATTGAGTGTTCGTATGTATGTGTGTGAAAGTATGTGTAATTATTAGTAGTTACTATAGCCCATTTTGGCCATTGAGTGCTTGTGGGTGTGTAAATTAGTATAGAGATCCGATTATACCCGGACAAATATTTGCATTATATATATATATAGTTTTTATTATTACGTCAATAAGAAAAACTTGTTAATAAAAATAAAATAAAAGCAATAAAATACAATCGTGTCTGTTAAATAAAACTACAGCCCCCCCCCCCCCGTATTTGATCGATCACATTTTTTAAACATTATATTTGTTATGTTGATTTTGTTCAAGAGCACCTAATATTTCTTTGAGTTTAAAGATTTTCTAATATATTAAATGAGATGAGGATTTTGTGAAATTTTTTTACTCAATAAAAGTACATATTTTACACTTGGTGTCTATTGTTTACTTTTATCATTTTATTTATTTCATAGCACTCCTTCAAATATATAGTCTTTTTGTCTTCAATTTTAATTTTTTAGTGCATAAAAAAATTTATTTTGCCAATTTTTACTGCATATATTTGCATATTTCAACGTATTCTGCATATTACTTGCATATTTCAGCCTTTTTAACTGCATATTTTATGGCATATTTTGGCAGTTTTTACTGAATAAAAATCCGGTCTCTAGTTATAAGTTATTGCTAATTGAGAATCCTACAAGACTTCGAATTTTTATGCAGGTTTTATGATTTTGTTTTTGTGTTAATGATTATTGCAGTATTTCTTTTAAATTTGATATATCTACATTTGTAAAGCCTTTGTTCTCTTTGATAAGAGATTGGTGGGATTGGTAGTCTTCCTAAGACCAGCTCTGTCCTGAGTGGTAGCCGATCGATGCTCGATTCGCGACATGCAACGAACGTACTGCACAGATACCAAACGGATATCAGTCGTCTGGTATCAGAGAGCCCTCGGCGTGACCCAATGTCTTGTTTACGTTGTCTGTTTCGTGTTCTCCAATATAGTTGGTTAATTTCCTGTTGCACGCGCGTGGCAGACAGGCAGGCCACGTGGCATACAACACAGTCTGCATGCGTGACATCCTCCTTGCAGGAAATTGCCTGCCGTCAATTGACACGGACACCTCGACAAGTCATTTCATTTCCAAACGAGAAAGATAAAATATTTAAAATTCAAGATTGAATAGTCATCCGAAAATCAATAAACTAAGTAGAAAAGAATTGTAAGTAAAGATTTTAAGAAACCAAAGTGGGAAACGATAAAAAAATTAATAAACAAAAGAAGAATAAGATCCAGTGACAAAAGAATTTTTTCATAAATATCAACTTGAAAATTTTAGGAGGATCTTTAAATTTTCAAATTATTATCCGTTATTTCAAATATTTCTATAAAAAACATTTTTTGTTTTGAAAAGTATATTGATTCTCGAAATGAAATAAAATTGTTGCATAGTTTCAAGGGGCAATTAAAATGAATAATTTTCTCGAAAAGAGTGCGTATAGAAGGTTTGAAGTCCTTGCCTGGTATATCTTTCAGTTCAAGCATGTCAAAGACAAGCCCAGTCGAGTTTTAGTCGAATAAAAATTGTACCTAATCGCTGAAGACTAATAAAATAGTAATAAAGTATATCTTTTAAACTCTTTATAAAATATAATTTTTTAAATGAGTTTAGTTTTTTGAAAATTAATATTTTATTTTCCTAGAAATTCTCAATCAATTTGATAAGGGTCCCTGTATCTTCTACCCTTCGAAGAGAGGGTTTCAAAAAGTAATTTTTTTTTCAGAGATATTTTCAACTAAAGTATATATTTTTAAATCACGCACAAAAAAAATTTTGCTCATTGTGTTTTAAAATGTCTGAAAAATATTTTTCAACTATGATTTTTTCTCTTTGTGTGTCTGAATTCCGATACCTACATAAATGTTGTCTAATTTGTAGGCGCGAATATAAAATTTCCCTGATATTCACTTCGATTCGAATCCCCTGAAAATGTGTGACAGCCTATCCATGTTGGGCGTCTCTGTCGCATCTGACCTGTCTTGGAATGAACACATCTCCTCTGTGGCGAAATCTGCAGCAAGGAAGATTGGCTACTTATTCAGGTCCAAGCGATTTTTCAAGCCCCCACATCTTCTCATCATCTACAAGGCCCAAATCCGCCCCTGTCTCGAATACGGCTCTCATCTATGGAGAGGAGCCTCTAAATATTATCTTGCTACCCTGGATGCAATTCAGAAACGAGCCGTCAGGCTAATTGACGATTCTACCCTCACCGACTCCCTCGACTCGCTAGCTCATCGAAGAAATGTCTCTGCCCTTTCCCTTTTCTATAGATACTATCACGGCAGGTGCTCTGATGAGATAAAATCAATAATTCCCCCCAAAGCATGCTTTGTGCGTAGCACGCGTTTTGCCGACTCCCAACACTCTTTCGCGGTCAAATTAGAAAAGTGCCGGACCACTTCATTCGCCAATACGTATATCCCCATGACTTCAAGGAACTGGAACTCTCTCCCAGCCTCCATCTTTCCCAGCACTTATAATCTTCAAACCTTCAAAACCCGAGTGCATAAACACCTACGTCTCCACCCCCTCACTTAATCAACTTTTCCTTCTCTTCGGTAATGCAAGGGTCTTTCGAGATCCATAGGGGCTGCTTCTTTACTGGTGCGCCCCTTCTTGCATTCGATTGCATTAAAAAAAAAAAAAAAAAATAACCACAGAACGGAAAATCAAAAAGTTCGTTTGTATCAATACAGAGACCTGATTAGATTTTACAATATCTGGCTCAAAAGCCAAAAAATATTTTTTGAATTATTCTATTGAGATTAAAAGAGGATGTTAAAAATATTATAGCCATAAATAAACAATTTATAATTAAGTTGATTAAAAATTATGAACAGCTCTAGTGTACCGAGTCATTTTCATTATTTAATGTGGGGGTGAACGATTCTTGCATTAGAATCTGATCGATGAAAATAACTACAAATAGCGCGGATAGAATGATCTCTTTTTCTTCAGAGCCTAAGATGTATTACAAGGATGGCAATTACAAGTTCAAACCTGGTTCAGACTAAGTGAGATTAATTTCTTAATTTGTATTATTCTAGGAATGGCTTTTGCACTCAGAACAAAACGATACTCGTTATAGAGATAGAGAATATTCAATTTGACTTAATTAAAAGCAAATAATTTTGCCCAAACATCTTTTAGTTAATCTTTCACGATTAATTTTTTAATGCAATTTATAGATTTTAAATGAAAATCATCCAAATTAATTCACTTTTTAACTTCATAAAATCAAAAATATTTTCCACAAGATAGCTGAAGTGATTAAAATAGGAAATTTCGATTTTGTTAAAGGAGAATGATGTAGGTTCTTGTTGAAATATATTAAATAAAGTAAAGAATTTTTTTTTGAAATGTTATTTTGGAACTTTTTCAATAAAATTTTTAAATATAAAATACTGAGATAGTTTTAACATAAATAAAAGATCAGATGCTTGTTTAGCACGACTCAATATATATTTCGGGGTATAAGCCCATCTTCAGGAGTTTACTAGTACAAAGGACACTGTGTGCTTTGTGAACTCCTGAAGATGGGCTTACACCCCGAAATATATATAGACTATAGAGTCGTGCTAAACAAGCATCTGATCTTTTATTTAGTGAAAACTATCTAGTATTTTATATTTAAAAATTTTATTGCAAAAGTTCCAAAATAACATTTTCAAAAAAAAATCTTTACTTTAGGAAATCTCAAATATTTTTTACATATTCTTTAAATTTGATAACGTTATATAGTTCCTTAAATTTTAAATTTTATATAACGTTAAATGAATTAGTTATATAGTATTTTTTAAAATCATCATCATCATTGAGTATACAGTCCTAAGACTGGTTTGATGCAACAATCCGTCTCCACTCGACTCTGTCCCCCGCCAGCTGTTTGACCTCTCTAAATGTCTGGCATCCCATATCCCCAATTATTTGGTTGAAATATTCTAATCTGGGTCTTCCCCTTCCCCTTTTCTTTCCCACCTCCCCTCCAAGATATCCCTAAGCAGTCCCCCATGTCTCAGTGTGTGCCCCATCATCTGACCTCTTCTCTTCTTCAGACTCTTCCACAAGGTTCTTCTTTCTCCGATTCTTCCAAGAACTTCTTCATAAGTAATTTTATCCATCCATTTGATATTCATCATTCTTCTGTAGCACCACATTTCGAAAGCCTCTAATCTCTTTCTCTCCGCTTTTCTAATTGTCCAGGTTTCACACCCGTACATGGCTATGCTCCATACATATGTCTTCAATAGCAACTTCCTGTTTTCTAAGCTCTAAGTTTTTTAAAAGTCTTTTTAAAATTTTAAAATAAAACACGGATAAAAATATTCTTGACATTTTGGAATTTGCGGGATGAGCCGCATCCACAGCATCCATAGACCGCACGTCACTGATATATATATTGATGTTTTATTATAGCTAGAGCCCATTTACATTTAAGATTATATGTTATGAAAACTTACTTTAGTATAAAATTTATACAGAATTATTTATCTTGTGAGGCGCAAATATTATGTAAAGGTTTTGTTGGGTAGGCAACCTGATTCGCTCTTCTCGATAAAAATACACTACTCAAAATGGTCTTAGGAACAAAACACTACTCTGCCTCCCAGGCCGAAACAGCTTTTGAATTCTAATTTTTATCGTTTGTAGAAATGTCTGAAACATGGGGAAAATTATAATATGTACCTATATCTCAAGAAAAAAATAAAATGATAAAAAGTACAAAATGTATCATATAATGAAAATTTTTCTCTTGCTAGGGATCATCTTTTACTTTACCATACAAGGTATGGTTAAGTAATTTAATTGTGCATTGTGCATAAAAAGTGATTTTTTTGCTTTTTTTCGAAATATCTCAAAAACGGCTGACACTATTTTGATTAAAAAAATTAGACGAAACCATGGCATTTCGGTCTACAAAAAAAGCCCTAATAAGTTAACAGTGAAAAAATTATATTTTTCGAGATATTAATTATTTTGTCAAAATGTCTGTTAGTACCTTAGTTAGTACGTTACCACATTTTTTGATGCACTAGCTCAAAGACTAGTGTGAATATCAAAACGAAATTTCACATGTAGTTTTGGTGCATTGAGATTAGGGGGAGGGTGGCGGGGGTAAAAATTTAAAGATTTTCAAACTAAAAAAAAAACAAGAAAAATGAAATATATTATAAAATGAACCTATAATAAAAAAAGAGAGCTATTATTTTCTTCGGGGGCCAAAATTTGGTGGGAGGTTCAAAAAAATAAAACTATCAATATAAGTTGTAGACCCTTTAATCGATTTGTACGAAATTTCTCATATGCACCCTATATAACCTTATGAAAATGACTCACTAGGTGAAAATGATAGTGACTAAAAAAAGGGGGGTGGGGTGGGTTAAACGTATTTTCAAACAAAAATCGAAGAAAGCTGATATTTCTAATAAAGTAGTCTCATAATTAAAAGGAGATATTATTAATTGATAATGGACCCAAAATTAAGAGGGGAGGGGGGTTCTTTCGTAAATAATTACAAATCATTTTAATTCAATTTTAAATACCAGCTGCGAAGCCCGCTTTCGGCGGGCCTTTTTCTTTCCAAGGGGCCGTGCTCACTGGACCTATGCCCCATCTACCCCACCGACCCTCTCCCCAACACCCCGGGATCCCCACCTCATCCCCTCGGACACTCCCCCCCAGGACCCACGCCACATCCCCTTTTTCTATTGATATATGTACTTTCTAATGGGGGAGGTCTACAAATTTTAATCCTGCACCCGGATTCGCGGGATTCTGAGGGTAATGAGAGTTAGGGAAAGAGGGGAGAGTCAAGAGGACATGTATAGGGTTGGCGGAGTGAATGCTGATCGGAGGTGGGTCTAGGGGGAAGGATAGAGGTCAGTGGGACGGGTGGGATTAGAGGAGTCTAGCAAGAGACCCGCCTCGCCGATTATTTCAATTAACAAAAAACCCATCAAAAATAATTTAGCCGAAGATGAGACCGTGACAGATCGAATTGTCAACCCAATAACCCGTGTGTGAATTTCATCAAAATCTTTCGAGCCGTTTTCAAAATAGAAAAAATATACAAAAAAATAAATAATTATACAAATAAATATATAAACAAACAATTTTTGCTCGTTTAATAAGAGTAGAGATATTTAAATTAAAGGTTAACTGTCACAATGCGCCATTGTGTAGGCTAGCTTCACACTCACAAAATATATATTTTAAATTTTAGTTTTTTAAGGAAAAATAATAGATATCAATTTAAAATTTATTATTTTTAATTAATTTTATTTTAATTATATTTTATTTAAAATTTATCTATGAAAATATTAAAAAAAATAAAAGTTTTGAATTTAGACCCATATGTCTAATCTTTGCTAACTCCACCTTGTAACAAACTACGTACATGCATGTTTAAGCGTATTATATATAGTATAGATAAGAGAGGATCCAGGTGTATGGTAAAGTCATGTGGATGGCCACATCAGTTTATTTAATTTTAATAAGCTGTTAATTTGTTACTGACAATGATGACTGCTTGATGGGAATGGTCTGGATAATTGTTCCATCTGGTAAAAGACTGTGGCCGGGTTTGATGTTTTTTTTAATATCTATGAATTGATTTCAACAGAAATGAATAGAAATGAAAACGTCAAAACTTGAAAAGTATTCACTATAGCGCTTTTTAATCATCCCCCCCTCTTTCTCTCTTCCGTGTATTTTATTTTGCGATCAAACGCGGCAAGTCAAAAGGCCAGCACAATATCCGAATCGGTCACGCAATATTGAAAAGCGAACGCATTTCTCTAAAGAGACATTAGGATAATAGAGAGGTAGCCGGTATAGCTAGGCAGAGAAGGGTAGCTGTTGCAGCGACCCTCCCGAGTACTCACTCACAGAAGGTTGGCCATTCCGATGCGGGGGTTGGGGGCAAAACCAAGCCTGCTTTATTATATAAATCTTGTGTCGGCTAAAAGCGGGGTGTGTCCTCACTAGAGTGAAATTAGCCATTAAATCGGAAAGTGGCTGCGGCTGAGTCGGAAGAAGACCAAGACGTCCGGTCAGAAGACCCAGGACAGCTTCCGGGATTGCCTCTCATACCATACGGCGATTCATTCTCCTTTACGCCACCTGATATTGCTACTCACAAATATTAAAGTGAAGGAGCTTATTCCGGAAAAACTTAACAAATCAGTATTCATTATTTAAATCTTTTTAGGATTCAATTCTATAGTAAAGCAGACCTTATTAGTGTCGATACAATGAATGTCTGTCTCTCTGTCCATCTCTCGTGAGCTGCTTTTTAAAAATAAATAAGATACAAACTTGAAATTTAAAAGTTATATGTATTGATTTCCCTCAAAATCAAGATGCCTATTAAAATTTTAATCGAATGGTTATTTTAGAGAGGGTCGAATTTTTTGGAAGTTCCAATAAATACATTTTTATCATGTGGTGTCAGGTATCGCTGTAAAGATCTTTTTAAGTAGGATTAGGCTTTTTTTTTACATTTTACTTTAAAATGATGCTCTGAGAGAGCCTCATAGTGTCAAGTTTTAGGTGATTATTATAACGGAAGGAGTGGCTTAACTTAAAATTATGACAAATTCAGGATTTCTCTCATTCTCTCCTTTTCAATACAAATAAGAACAAATATTTCAAGAACTTTAGATGATACAAGGTATGAGAGTCCGACTCGTAGTTGCCCGACTTATTTTTTTTTATGTTCTAAATTCTCATCTAATATGCCCTTGTCCAACTTATTTGATTCACTCTCACCATCGTAGAACTATCTGAGTATATAAATTCCACTAAAGCCTTGTTTTTGAGAAACACGCGATTTCAAACGCTCAACTTCTCTTCACTGACAAATCAGTGATATATTGAACAAAAACATTCAGCAATTCGTTAATCTCTATGATTTCTAATTACTGGAACTCTCTTCTTGCCTCAGTCTACATACAACCTTCAAATATTCAAGACCCACACCAAGAGATACATTCGTTTCCAAAGTATTCTTTAAATATCTTCTTCTTCTTTTTATGAGATCAATTTTGATTTACAGGTTACACCTTTCTGGAAAAACACCTTCTTCCAGGAATATCTTTAAAAAAATGGAACATATCATAGAATGAATTCTTACATCGATAATTGTAAACTTGAATGCATGCACATTTTCAGAAAGTTAATTAAATAAGCACGAATAATGAATATGTATTCAGTTACAAACAGGCGCGTAGCCACGGGGGGGGGGGGGGTGAGGGTCAGAACCACCCCAAAGGCAGGGCTCATGGAATGAGTAACGGTAACTAAAGACCGTTTCTTATGACAAACTAACCGTAATTAAATGTATTTTATATGTTTAATCAGGAATCATGTTCTTTTTTAATTTCTTGAAGTACCTATTTGTTTTAATAAATAAAAATCCCACTAAATATTTTGCTTTGATGATTGAACCCCCCCCCCTCCCCACATGAAAATCTTCTGGCTACGCAACTTGTTATAATATATGTATATTTGTATCAAGCAGAGGATACTCTTTTTGAATTACACTTAAAAATTTATTTAATAACTTTAAACTTTGTATTTCTGTTAAATTCAAATCGGTAAGAAACAAGATGCTTGCTTCGATATGTTGCAACAATAAAAAATGTATAAACATTGGGGAAAAAATAGTCAAATTCCAAAAGTATACATTTTATGTCACTTGCTTATGTTTATTTGTTGGACGTTCACAATTCCAGTCGTCTTGATGCCATACCATGTATGCATTGATTGTGGGCCTAATGGAGATACTGCATATTTCAACCATTTATCGTTACTATTAAAAAAACAGCTTTAAGGATATAGCGCAATTCCAGAATGCTTAATAGAAAAAAGTAATAGTTCATAAAAATAAATCAATGCATTTTCAAAATATTAAATATATTAATGTTTCTTAATTTGTCCAAAACAAAGCTATATACCTATTATACAAATGGATTAGAAACATTATGATTTTATACATAATTATGGAGAAATGATAGATGAATTAACCAAACAAGAACATTGCTATAGTATGATTTAAGAGGTTGAGATAATAAACTTCTGAAAAACATAGAAAAACGTCGAGATAATTCATTTCCAATATTACAGAAGTAAATCTACTCGAAATGCGATAATTTGCCGAATGATAGTAATTTCTCTGAATCGAGCAGAGAAAACAATAATTTTGTCACTTAACTATGTTTATTTGTTATCAGGATTCGTTGGACAAGCATTGGGCAGAGTCACGGATTGATAAGCTATCATTAACCTTCAGCACTGAGTATGCTTTGTAATAAAAGAGCAGGGTGTGGGTACGCCCAATGACTCGAGACCACGAGGGAAGGCGAAGAGGAGGTACCAGAGATCAATAAAACACAAGAAGAAAGGAAGGCTGGGGTGCTATGGGAATGGTCATTAGGATCGATCTTCCCTGACAAGCCCCAAACATACTGGGCTCCGGGCTGGGAGCCTCATTCCTGAACTTGGGCCAGAGGCTCCCGGCTTCTGCTACCACCGTCGACAGCAACACCTGCAGCAAATGTGCAAAACACCCCGTGAAAAACAGGTGTCCGCATGAAAAAAAAACTTCGCCCATTTGGTACAAAATCGGATGCAGATTGAGCGCATGAAATTCAATTAGAATGATGAGTAGCGTCGCCTAATTCTCTTAACGAAATTGCAACAACAGAGAGGAAAACGAAACAATTTCTGACAGAAATGAGGTAACGGGGGGGGGGGGGGGGTATCAACAGAAATTCATTCCAAATGATATGAAGTCGACCCTTTGTAATTAGTAGAGATTGTGGTGTTGGTGCAAGGTGAAACATCTTTAATAAATATAAGAGTAAATAAATATTATATTTAATATTCATTTACTATGAGTTAGGATTCTTGGTCACTTGTATCACAGTTATTTTCTGTACTTCCTGAAGATGGGTTGATAGCCCGAAATATATATATATATATACATTGAAAAAAATTTTACATCTTTTAATTTTTTAATTTTAATGTGAAACAAGTAACCAAGAATCCCTAACTCATAGTAAATGAATATTAAATATAATATTTATTTACTCTTATCATTATCGACCCTTTGTTATCAAACGAAATTTATTGAAACTTTTTTTTTAGAAAAGACAGAATTTGTTTATTATTATTGTATATATTTTATTAGCTAATATACAATTAGAAATATAAATGGCGAAAAAAATGAAATCTAGGTACGTTTACTACAAATTCGCCGTTTTTTCGTCAGTGAACTCTTTAATCTAGAAAATTTATTCAAACTTTCAAAACTCGAGTGCACAAACACCAACGCCCCCACACTTTCTCTTGAACAATTTCTCCTTCTCTTCGGTAATGTAAGGATTTTATGAGATCCATAGGGGCTGAATCTCTTGAAATTCGATTTCATAAAAAAAATTGAAACTAATCACAAAGGTGCAGCAGGTACAACCGTTCACGGTTATCAATTAGGTACTTATCTATAACATAGCAAGAATAAGCTTAAAGATTCGGGCACTGTGGTTGAGAGGGGCTTCAACAGAGCCATAACTATTTACCAGTGGTGTAACGGGAATGTGAAAAAAAATTTATTTTTGTTTATGGGCCGAAAATGTGTAGCTTTGTTATAAATAGATGGTAGTGGAACATCAGGATGATATTATTATTAAAGTCTAAAGAAGCTAAAAAATATCGATTGAAAAAAATCATTATCAAAATTTAATAATTTGTCCATCAATATCATCTATCTTCTAAGAAAATAGCTCTAAAAGAAAAATTCCTTTTGCGTCAGAAACTTGATGAAAACTATAAACGATTGACTAAAATTTTTAAAGACGAAGGATATTACGGATAGGATAATGAATATACAGCTAAACAGTGATTGGATAATCTCTTTGAGCTATTCAAGCAAAGCGGTATAGTGATTCACACTATTTTTTTTTTTAATATTTAGAAATATCTAAAACTGTTGAAAATGAGTTTTTTTTTCGATCTACCGCCCGGATTCACATACTCAGAATATATATATATATATATATATATATGTATATATATATATATATATATATATATTGTGCGGAGCTATGGGTGCTGTGGATGCGGCGCATCCCTAAAATTTCAAACATTTAGAGTATTTTCATAAATATAAAATTTCAGGAGGATCTTTAAATTTTCAAATTATTATCCGTTATTTCAAATATTTCTATAAAAAACATTTTTTGTTTTGAAAATTATATTGGTTCTCGAAATGAAATAAAATTGTTGCATAGTTTCAAGGGGCAATTAAAATGAATGATTTTTCCGAAAAGGGTGCGGATAGAAGGTTTGAAGTCCCTGCCTGGTATATCTTCCAGTTCAAGCATGTCAAAGACAAGTCCAGACGAGTTTTAGTCGAATAAAAATTGTTCTCGCTGAGGAAACTATTAAAATAGTAATAATACAAAAAAGGAATAAATAAAGATGATTCGAGAATCTTTGGACTAATCCATTTCTAAGAACTCTCAATATATAAGATCGGAAATAACTAAGAGTGCTATAGACAAGTCATAGCTTGCTTATAGCAATAGAATTAGGAGAAATTTAAGATTTTCTTATAGGACAGGCTGATTCATTGTGGAAGATGGTCGATTTCCATCTCAGGGACTGTGGAGTTTAAGTCACAAGATTTAATTTCTGACTCCTACCCTCACTCACACAAAGCAGTATCCGTTTGGGGCGAAGGTCCCAAAAATATATTTTAAAAAAATCTAATGTTAAATTTGAAAAATAACGAAAATGATGCCGTATTCGATGAAATTTGCAAAAAAAAGCGAAGATTAAAATAAAATTTCAAAAAATGAAGGGTACTTTTTTGGACAGCATCCCCTGGTTGAAAAGTCACCAACCGCCACTGCTATATCGCACATCAATACGTATGTATTTCAATCGAAAAGTTCGTTCAAAGTTCGCCCTGGTGTCAAAATGTTTGTAATTCCAAAATGAAAAACATAAGTTTTCTAGTTAAAGGATTTTCTGTTAAATATGTAGACATTCAAAAAAGAAATCGAAGCAACAAAATTATAAGCAGAGAACTACCTCATTCAAGTTTTTCTCCTTAAGTCAAATTGTCTCTTAGAAATTTCGTCAAGGTTTAATTGCGTGTAAGTAGTTTTCTTCAACCCTTTGATATATATGTATATATTATAAACACAGAATAAATCAAGGATATTAAATACCTTTGAATCAGTGGTGCAGTGCACCTGCAGCTCATAGATGATCTCACTCAACGTCTAGAACAGAAAAAAGATCTGTTAGTTGATAGAAGAGGTTCATTCTTACCTCAAAAATGTGTCGTGTATACATATATAATAAATTTTGTATGATTGATCAAACAAATAAATTATCTCTATATATTAAATCCTTCCGTGTCTGACCAAAAAGGGTTTTTTGAGTAATTCGCGAATACTCATAATCACTTTATTCGCACGTAAATTACTAAAAATACAATCTCAATAAAACTGAATATCGAAAGCCCATTTTTTGATAAGATTGAATATCGGATCGACATTGATAAAATTCTAATTATGCGGGGTTAAAGCATACGCCTTTGTGGCTTTCATAAACAATTTGCACCCAGGGGTTGGTCTCCCTTCTAAAAGAGCCCTTCTCAACGATAGATTTTATAGTAATGTGGATTTTATGCAAGCGAGAAAGAAGATCCCACTTCAATTCCTCCGAGTCCATTCAATCAGATCAAATCTTAGGCTGTTTCTCTTTTGGATGTTATTGAATCTCTTAACCATGAAGTGTATTAGATAGTGGACAAAAAATGAAGGTAGGACAAGAGTAAGTTGCGAGAAAGATGGAAGGAAGAGAAGGAAAATTTGCAGACAATGGGGAAAAGAAAAATTGAAAATCCATAAATTTGGAAAAAAGAGAGGCGAGAAAATGCAAAGATTCTGACTGAGTTATAGGCGCCGTCCATAAAATACATCACGCTAAATTCAGGCATTTCAGACCCCTTGTTACAGGTCGTCATATTTTTTAATAATTACTCCATGAACACTGAGTCTTCCTTTCTTAAAAAAAAAAATAAGCTGACGTGTTCTGATGTGACCATCCACTTGACTTTACCATACAACACTTACATTAATATTTAATAAAATTATTTATAATCATGTAGGAGAGGAGGGTTAGTTTTTGCATTTTTATACTCCTAGAAACACACTGATTTATATACAAAATTTGGTTGAGTTTGGTAAATGGCCAAGATTTTCATTTTTTGAACCTCCACCCCCCCCCCATTTTGGGCGGTTAGTTTTTGCATTTTTGGACTTCTGGGGGTCCACTGATTATATATACAAAAATTTGGTTGAGTTTGCACACACAAACGACCTAGATTTTTAATTTTTAATCCCCCCCTCCCAAATTTGGGTCGATATGCTCCAAAATCTAATCAGCTCTTAATCTTTCAATGTGGACAAAAAAACTAGCTGTGAAATTTGGTTTCGATATTCAAACTAGTTTTTGAGCTGGTTCCTCCACAAAAAATTTGGTAACGTACAGACTAACTAACTGACAGACTAACAGACATTTTGACAAAACAATTATTATCTCGAAAAATATAATTTTTTCGATGTTCACTTATTAGAGCTTTTTGGTAGAGCCGAAATGCCATGGTTTCGCTCAATTTTTTTAATCAAAATAGTTTCAGCCGTTTTTGAGATATTTTGAAAAAAAGAAGGAAAAAAAACACTTTTTTCATGCACGATTACAATACTTGACCATACCCTGTAAGGTAAAGTAAAAAAATATTGATAATTTGTATGAATTTTAAAAATACAAGTATTCTCATAAAAATTTTGTTTGTTTAAAAAAGTTGTGTGACTACGAAATTAGAATTTTTAAAACCGACAAATCAAGTTTATAAAATCATAAGTGTTCATTCATCAAGTTTAGCTATTAAGTTATTTCACACACAAGAAAAAAATGTTTTTTAGAAAATTACGAAAAACCTGAAAACACCGAAAGTAATGGGGTACTTTGTGTTGGTGACTTTGAATCAAAACTTTGCTTTAATATCTTGAAATAAAATCAATTTAATTTTTAAATTGCATTTCCCTGAAATTTTTCGTTTTTGAGTTATCGTGTCACAACGAATGAGATGTAAATATATTTTAGGACTCTTTTCAGAGTCTT